>JBAMCR010000213.1:0-32062 GCA_037075045.1 Mulgravea parasiatica | reverse complement strand
TTATGGGGGATTTCCCGTGCCTTTTTAAAAGGAAGTTGAAGAAGGAAAAACGACCACCGAGGAAGTCAAAGAGGAGAAAAACCCCCAACCCCCCACCCCCCCCCCCCCCCCCCCCCTTGCATCTACATAATATCCACAAGAAAAAGAAGTTTCATACAAAACGACGAGAAGCGGAGAGCGAAGACAAAATAAGATGGAACCGCAGCAGAGATAAAAAATTGCGGTTTGTCTTAAGTTGGGGCCAAGTTTTTCGACTGTTGAAAATTCTAATGTTGTCACATTTGCATCTATACATGTGTGCGTGTGTATGTGTGTGTGTGTGTGTGTGTGTGTGTGTGTGTGCGATCACGTAGCACGTGGCAGATTGCATTGGGATTGGTTGGGTAGCTTAGCTCGGGGAACTCAAATATTCAGATACTGATGCTTTTTGTTATTTTCATATTATTGCGATTTAGTTTTGTTTTTTATTTCGTTGTTTTTTTTTTTTTTGTATTCTTATATCCTTGTTGCGGGTACAACACTTTCGACAGGATATACGTAACACATTCATCTGAAAAAAGTTATTCTTTAAGCGTACGAAGTGTATAAAAAGTTTTGATTTTCTTTCATCAAATCAAGCTTCAAATTAAAAATAATTTATTTATTTATTTTTATTTTTATATTTTTTTTTGTTTATAAATTTTTTTAAATTAAATTGTTATTTTCCCACATATGTTTCGAATATTTCCGATCCATTTATATATATATTTTTTTTATTTTAGAGTGTATATTGTAGTCTCATTGAATTAAAGTAAAATATTTTTGTCCTTTTTTTGCGTGTGTGTGTGCGTATGTTTGTTATTTTTTTGATTTATGGCACACACGCATCTAAAAACAACAATAATAACAAGAATAAAATGAAAAGCAGCCGCTCCCAGCTCCCAATCCCAACTGCCAACTGCCAACTTCCCAATCCCAACTCCAGCTCCAGCTCCAGCTCCAGCTCTAGCTCCAGCTTCAGTTCCCATTGCCAAAGTCCACGTCCAGCTCGGATATTATTTTCCATTTGGCTTTGTTTGGGGCTAGTTTTTAATAGAAAAATAAAAACGAAATGAAATTTATGACGGAAATGATAAGACACACACGCACACACACGCATACATACAAATAGACAGAGATACAAGGATACGAATACGCAACAAGGATATCTCATAACTGGCCAACAGCACAACTTTTTACCCAAAATATTTTCTATTTGCAGTTTCCGTTTGTTTTTCGTTACGTTACGTTTATTTGCAGCTATTTGAAATATTTTGTTGTTATTTTTCTTTTATTTTCATTTCATTTCTTTTCTTTTCTTTTATTTCATTTCAATTTTTTGTTTTCGTTTTTTTGTTTTTATTTTTGTTTTGTTTTGTCTCTTTGTGTTGCTGCCAGCGGAAACGGATGCGGCCATTGTTGAACATGTATAAATACAAATACAAATACAAACACAAATAAAACACACACACACACACACACACACACACACACGCGCATATAGTTGAGGATTAATGCTAACAACAAATATAACTTTATTAAAAAATAAATGAAATTTGTTCACTCGTTGCTGGTGGCACTCAAAAAGGATTTTGGCCTCGAAGGATTTGCCTACAAATAGAAAAAAAAAAAAAACACAAATCAAAAAAACAAAACAACAAACAACAAAGAACAAAAACAAAAACTACAACAAACAATGACAACAAACAAACAAAACAACCAAAAAGTCGGCGCCAAACTATGCAAAGAATTTGCAAGTTGAGACAAAGGCCTAAAGCCGAATCCTGGCTACAGCTGCTGCTGGCTAGGCTAGTCCTTTGCCATTTTGGGGCATGCTTCAGATTGTTGTCCTTATGTGATGCCTGTGGCAAACGCCAGCTGCTGCTGTTGCCGCTGTTGCTGCTGTTGAAAGCATTTCTGACATTGCAACTGACCTAAAACCGGCCAAGATACGCATACATAGCGACACAGGACCAACAGGACACACATGAGCGCCTCATCAAGTGTTATATGTATAGATATGTTTGTATATTTATCTGTATCTGTCAGTGTCTGTGTGTGTGTAGAACCGGAAAACGGAAACGGATATGGCTGCTGGACAACGTTTCGGTCTACTGTTGAAATGCTTTGGTTTGGGCCTGGCCAAAAGGCGTAAACGGGATTAATTGAATTGAATAATTACATACACAAACATACACTAACATACTGGCAATAGCAGCAACAACAAATCATAATCTAAAATTATTCACCACGAAGTTGCGATACCCTGTATACCCCATATACCACTTATATACCCAATAATATATTAACAAAATGCCTGCGAGTATGTTACCTAGTCTATGTTAATTGTAACAGATGCGCCTGAAATTTTAGGATAATGTTAAATCTAAGTTTTACCAATGGCATGATAAAGTCATCATACCTCATAATGTGTGGCAAGTTGTATATAGAAATTACAGCAACAAAGTTTGTGCAACATTTGTCGTTGACTTGTTTGTTACGCCTCTCTCTTTTTCACTCTCGTCTCGCTCTCTCGCTCTCTCTCTCTCTCTTTCTGTCTCTGTTAAATGGCTAATTTGTTTTGTTGCATGTTGTTTAGTTACAGCTGCCGCATACCCTACCACAACTGTCCCCCTGCCCAACCCCTTTCACCCATCATAAAAAGGGCATCTGTAAGGGTTACAAACTGCCCGCTGCCGAAGCTGTCAAGGACATTTGTCATCATTTACTTACACATGTACATATGTGTATGTGGCTGTGTATGTGTGTGCGTGCGCTTGTGTGCGTGTGCGTGTGTGTGTGTGTGATTTGTGTTCATTGGCTTAAATGGCTTGTGACGCAGTCCCGTTATTAGCCGAAACACCTGTGGCACATGCGAAATGCGAATGTGTCACAAGCACTTGCATTGCATTAATTATCGTTATGCAGCCAAGGATAATGTCCAGGATGTTCAACACGTTGATGATGATTAGAACAATAATGCCAGCAGCGATGACTCTAATGATGATGATCCTTTGCTGCTCCACTTATGGATGCAAGTCCTTGCATCCGTTCATATGCATAACTCTCCACTCTCTCCTCTCCTCTGAGATTGGCTTGAGAGTCCTCAATGCACATGCATAATTGAAAGGCGATGTTAAATTGAATTTTCCTTTGAAAGGGTCTTTAAATATTTTCTTATTTTCAACGAAATTAATTCTAAATTTAAGTACAACTTTTCTTTAATTATTATTTATTTATTCATTTAAGTTCGATTCATTTTCGATTCTTAAAAAATGAAATTCAAATACATTTTTCTTAATTTTTTTTAGGCTTTTCTACAAAACAATTGAAAGTAATATAAAATTAAATTGATTTTAATTCATATATCTTGTAGAATTTAATTCAAATTAATTCAATCTATTTATTTCTTTTATCATAAAATTTACAAAAGGTAAAAAATGATTCAGAATTTTCGAAATGTCGCTGTAAAAAATAACTAAATTGTATTTTAGCTGTTTAGTTAATAGTATGTATTTATTTACAATATATACTATAAGTATATATTATATATATATATATATATGTATGTATATTTGGAAATCAGGGCTAAGTTCTTTTTGATTTCGTCATGCCAACCCTTCGGTTAAATCGAGCATATTTCGCATAAAACCTAATTAGATGCGCCGACTGGCAAATCCAATAAAAGTAATAATAATGTTATTGTGATTTGTATACAAGATCATAAAACCTATTTATGTATGTATATGCATACAAATGTTTTACATATTTGCATCAGTATGTATGTACGTATGTATATGGTTAACTTAAGAAAACATTCGGTTGACATTTTCCGGGCTCATTTATGTTGAACTCTTATTAATTCGATTTTTATCGTACTCCAGGGAGTCATTGTGTGGCATTTCACGAATTTCAAGAATTGTGCATATTTCCGCTGAGTAAAGGCAACATACCCAACCCTAAGCGTACACACACACACACACACACACACACATACACACACACATAACACACACATACACTCGCACGCCACGTTGGAAAGGAAAAACGAAACTCACCTAAAGCGCGTAAATCTCGTGCGTCTTTATTTCTTCATTAATTTAAGCGTCTACGTTGACGCTGGCAGCGACGCGACGCCAACAGGGCTCAGATTGGAAAAAGCAGATTATTTTATTATGAATACCCTTACAAAAATAATCAAATATAAGGACAATAATCAATGATTATTATCATATAACATAGAAGGACACATCAATTCAATTGCGAACTTCACTTCAAAATATCCTGGCGAAATTTTGAGAATTTTTTGAAATGTTGCGCAATTCGATTTATAGGTTGAAATTCTTGAGTTTTTTTTTATCAATTACAGTTTTGATTGGCGTACAATAGGGTATGTCCATTTCGGTGTGCCCCCAATTGAAGTTTTCGTATATTGTGGCGCGTGCGGCGCCGCTTTGGGGTGACCCCATGGCGCGGGCAATACGAGGTGGCTGGGGCAATCAATGGGAGGGTTCAGAGGTGGTGGGGGGGTTAGCTCGCGATTTGAACGAGTTAACGTTAACCCCTTTCAGCTGTGGCAATTTAGACAGTCGTCCTGCTCCTGGGCTCAGCCTTGAAAATCTAATTAAAACAACAACCACCGATTTTTGTCTTTCGAGTCGCGTCTAAAGCTTTATAAATGTTTTGATTGCATTAAAGTCCTGCCAAGCGAGACGACAACACTCAAAAGATTGCGATTTAGAGAAAGAAAGAGAGAGAGAGAGAGGGAGAAAGAGCTAGCGAAAGAGGTTAACTCAGGTAACTGAACGGCATATCTTGGCCAATTTGAAGGCTTGGAAATTCTTTAATTCATTTCCCTTTTTCTTTTGGTTTTTTTAATTTATTTTTGGTTTAATTTTTAATTGTCAGAAATCGAAAAAAAAGTTTATTATCCAATAAAACTTGGAGAAAACCTTAAAACAGTTTTCAAATTAAGTAAATAGTATGTATTCTAATTTCTCATTTTTTGAAAAAAAAAATATTTGTTTATAATTATTAATAGTAATTATAATAACCTAACGATCGGATAACTCTAAATAAATTATAAATAAATAAACAAATGTGATTTTTAATTAAAAACTAAAATTACAAAAACGTAATCGTAGTTTTCTGATTACAAAAAATGCATCGAAAAAATTACTTAAGAAAATTAAAATTAAATCAAATTAAAATTTAATCAAAATAAAATTTTATTCAATTTAAAATTAAATCAAATTAAAATTAAATCAAATTAAAATTAAATCAAATTAAAATTAAATCAAATTAAAATTATCCTTATGGACGCAGGATAATAATCATTCTGCATGGTTGTCTGGAGCTATTCCTCCTTTTTTTATAAATAACTTATGTATAATATTATTTTCAGTAATTTCTGATGGGAACTAAAGAAAAACTGATCAGTATAATATTATTGTTATTATTTTATTATTTTAAAAATATCAAATATAAACTTGATAAATTTATTAATATTATTTACTGATCTACAGATAAAAAAAAAATAAATTTTCAAAATACAAAAAAAAAAAACAAAAGGAAAATATTTATTTTTAAAATGAATTTTCTTCGATTAGAATTTACTGCTGCCACACTCAGAATCCTTTTGATGGTAAACATGACTATAAAAGGTAAGTTCAGCCTGAATGGGCGAGTGTGAGTGTATGTATATTTATGTGTATGTATTGTATAAATATATGTATTGTATAGAGATATCTATATGTATGTGAATATTTATTATATCTGTGGTATGTTTGCTTTAGTCTATTATTTCAACTCGATTAAATCGTCTTACGGCTCAACGAGCTTTGTCTTAATATTATGTAGATGTTTATAGATAACCAGAAACTGGCCGCATTTGTAGTCGCAGGACTCGAAGGACTCTATTGTGCCATAATCCGAGCACATCATAAGCACATCCTTATGCAAATCTTTGTGTATATCTCTGCGTCTATGTGTGTGTCTGTCTACTTGTTAGTTGATAAACAAAATGTAATTTACTAGAAACGGCCAAAGGACAACGGCACCTTGCAACGTCTTTTGGGGCAACGTGTTGCGCCTTGAGAGTTTTCTGAACTGCGAATTGTTTGCTGCGGCTCGACAGTTGCCAGGACATGTGGCACAGCGTCAGCAGGACTTGCCCCTTTACACACACACACACACACACAAGCATATCCTTGTGTGTACTTGGGCAAAGACAAATGCCTGTCTGCTGGCATCAGCTCCTTGTCGACTGCTTGACAATGCCAACGCCTGTGCCTTTACATGACGATGATGATGATGATGGTGATGATGATGATAACAATGATGATGATGATGATAAGTTCTGTTTTTGAGGTGTAGTTTTTCTTCTCCTTTTGTTGGTGTTGCAGCACTCTGGCCAGGATGTTCTCTCTAGGCTTGTGGGTGATGGGCATCCTAGCCTGTCACACATGTCGCCAAACGGTAAAACACTATGTTTTGCTTCCTCCGTCCCCAGCCCCAGTTTCAGCCCACCTCCCTTCACCATGCTGCGGCCATGTAAGCTTTGTGTTTATTTGTTTTATTTTCTTTTTTTTTATAGAAATAAAAAATTAAATAAAATAAAAAAAAGAAAAGTAAGTATAAAGCTTGCAAGTGACTTTTAAAAATACTTCAAATGCCAAGATGACAAAGTTTTTAAGCGAGAAGTGAACAAACAACAAAGAAAGTTACTGCGAATAATGCTCGACTAGTAGACACCGTGTAACCGCTAACAGGTGGCAATAATGAGCATGTGTCCGAACATCATTTACATTTGTTTTTAATTTTGATATACAATTCCAATTTAAAATGCGCTCTTAATTCTTAATTTTATTTACTTATAAAGTGTAAGTGTGTTTGCATAGGATACCATGTCAGTTATACCCTGTAATAGGCTGCTATTTAAAGGGTATAATGTGCTGCGATTGCATTTGTTTTATTTATTGTAACTATAACTATTTTACTATGGCTCCTTCTCTCCTGTACGCAAAGTCAGTTTGTTTGCCTCCCTATCCTCTCTCTCTTATTCTATCTCTCCCTTCCTCTCACTCTCCTTTACTAGTGTCTCTTTTTCTCTCTCTCTCTCTCTCTGTTTCTCTCTCTCACTCTCTCGTCTTTTCTTAGTGGCCTTGCTCGTGCTAACTCTCTTTGCTTGCGCGCGCTCTCTTTGGGAAAAGGCTCCTCCTACATTTATGCGCTTTGTCGCCGCGTTTGTTTTAGGGATTTTTGTGACAACAACAATAAGAACTAAAATAACTACAACAACAAATAACCAAAAGCAACAACACCAACAACAACAACAACAATAGCTTGGTATCCGCACTGAGAGCCGAACCTGAGCTCTTTATTGTTGTAGGGGGCGTCGCCATTTTGTATGCGCTGCGCTGGCTCCACCCATTTCGCAAGTGGAGCTCGAATAACACACGGCCAAAGCTCCCGATAGATATGTATATACATTGTACATACACACACAACATACATACATACATATATACATAAACATATATATACAGATACCCATTCTTATATACTATATGCACATTAGACATATTGCACAGGTATTGCTATGCATGCATATACAATACGAGCATACACATACACATACACATCACACACATCTATGTAGAGCTGCGCATACTTTATATACTCACTGTCAAATACCATATACATCTATGCACTCAGTGAGTGGTATTTATCGCACTATTGTAGTATATACTCGTGTTAGTATATATTTAGTATATAAATACTGAAAATCCCTTGTAAATACAATACTAGTACCCCAAATGTTGTAGTTGTAGTTGTAGTTGTAGTTGTAGTTGTTGGGGTTTTTTTTTTTCGTTTTTTCGAGGTCTTTGGCCTTGGTGTTTCTCCCTTTGGCATCTCTGCCTCCGTTCCCCGCTGCATCTCTTCCCCACCAATGATGCATCGTTTGTTTGCACATTTTACACATTTTCATTTATTGTAGTTTGTGACAAATAGTAAATATTTTCCATTCATTTGCCAAAAAGAACAAGAACAATTCATCAAATAATTCCCCATAAACATTTATATTTGTTTTTTAAAACATATTTCAAGTATTTAATAAAAAAATAAACACAAATTCTATAGTTTTATCAATAATTTCCTCAAATCTTAATTTTAGTTATTTGCATTTTACATTTGATATACAACTTTATATTTATTAAAACTTATTTAAAGCACAAATATAATATTATATTTTTGACAAAATAAATATTTAATTGTTATTCTTTATTTATTTTATTTCTTTATTATTTATTCTTATGCAATATTTATATGTAATTTATAAAATTTAAAAATTTTTTAAGTTACAAAGCAATGTTACATTATTTAAAATAATTATTATTTATATGTACAAGTAAAACAATATTATATACTCGTAATATTACATTTGATAAAAAAAATAATTGAGAATTAAGTTGAATTGCTAAAAGCGCTTTTATTTTATAATATTTATGTTAAATTGCATATGATATTTATCAAAATTATTTAAATTTAATTTTACACTGTTTTTTTTTACCAATAATAATATTGTTAATAATTCTAAATATATAAACTAACAATATTTGATATATTACATATAAGAAGTAATTAGAACGTGGGTCAGATGATCCCAATAATTATAACATTCAGACTAACAATAGGTTAAAAACAAAAATTTTAGAAATTTTAAAATTTACAAACTTTGAATTTGTGATGTCCGGCAAGATGAGATTTTTTTTTTAAATATAAGAAACTATATATTTTTAAAACTATATTAAAAATATTTACAATTTTTTTTTCAATCCAAACACGTTTAAAAAGAACTTTGACAAAAGTGAAATATATTTCGAAGCGTAGAATTGTCTTGGAAATAAGTTTATTAAATTAATATATTTAGTTCTTTTCAGAGATAAGTTTTATCATATTTAAAAAAAAAAAGTTTTTCCAAAATCATTTTGTAATGCAATTTGTAAGCGTCTCGACAAAAACAATCGTTGAAATTCAATTTATGTGGAATTTGGCCATTTCTTGCCATCCGCCCCAAATAATTATTTTCTATGGGTTTGCTTTGATTTGTTCTTTTTTTATTGTTTCCTATTTATTTTATTGTATTTTTTTAAATTTTTTTTTTGTGTTCTGTTTTATTTTGTTTTGTTTTGACTTGTTTTTGTATATAATTGGTAATTGGATTTGTGGCTAAAAGTCTGCCTGCCGACGACTATTTAACTTGTTAATTTTATTGTTGTTGTGCCTCTGGAGTCGTCTGCAGACATCTCCAGCTCCAGACGTGGCCTGCGTCTCAGTGGGTGTCTGGAGATTCCGTCTAATGAGTGGGTAAACAGTGAAATTCGCTCAAATTTGGTAGATCTCGTCAAAAAGCCGTGAAAGGCGACTTTCATTTGAGGAACGGTACACGGAACGGAGCACAACGAACGCTGGAGAAATTTAAACAAAATCCTTTTGTTCCGGCTCGAGTTCATTTATAATTAAGTTGTCTAATTCATTTCGGCTCTTGTTGATATATTTTTGTTTTTCTTTTCTTGATTTCTTCTTGTATATTTATTTTTTTTTGCCCTGGCGACCCGTCACCCTCCTCTATGTATTTGTTTGAATTCCGTGGCTTGGCACTTGTTCCTCTTGTTGTGACTCGTTGTTATTCTCATTACCACAAAATCCACTCTTGACTCTCCATCGCATTGCTGAATCAACGAAAAACAAACGCAATTCTATTTTTTCCTTTGTCGTTTGTCGTTTGTACTTTGTTTGTTGTTTATTGTTTGTTGTTTTTACGTTTTAATGATTCTTATGGCATTCAAGTGGCTTTTTATGCGCACTTCAGTTTCAGCTGGAAGACTCGAGACGCCCCAGACCCGGGACCGCCAAGTGCCCCAAATGGTGGCAAACGGAAACGGAAATGGAAACGGCAACGGCAACGGCAACGCCATGAAGTTAATTTTATTTATGCGCACACTTTTCCAGCAACGAATTAGCAGCCAGATAAAACAATGGCCACCCAGAGGCAAAGCGAAGAGACACAGACTCACCTGCCGCCAGCTTCACATTCAGCTAGAGTTCCAACTTCAGTTCCAGTTCCCCTAGCTCTCCTGCTCCAACTCCAGGCTCAGGCACTCGCCTCTCTTTGGCGGGAGACATACTTAAATTGCAATAAATACAAATGAAAGCAAGCCAAGAATTTTATTCACTCGACAATGGTCCATTCTGTTAACTTCAACAATTTTTAACAATAGCAAAAAATGAGAAATCCCTTACTGAGCATTTGACAAATTAAATAATAGTTAATATTTGATAAATGTTAGCTACATTTAAATACATTTACCATAAACTGTTAAAGCCTACGAAGTTTAGTTTACATCTCTTTTAACATTAACATAACAGAGACATAACATTTTGGTTTTTCATACTTCGGCAACTTATGATAACACTCTGGATAAATTGTATAGATACACTCGTATATGTACATACATTTAGATATAATTGAAAATATATATTTAACACAAATTATATATACGCGTAATGCTAAAGGACTCTCGTAAGGATCCTGATCCTGTTTTGTGAGTGCTTCAAAACTTTATAAGCAAAATAACAAAAATAGAAATATTGTATAGCTGAAAAAACATTTATTTTATTTTATCTATTTTCTTTTAAATATTCTTTATTCTAATTTGATTATTATTATTTTATTTTTTTTTTGTGTATTGTTTTTAACTGGAACGAGAGCAAAACGATGGAATGCGAAAATAAGCAGACAAATGGAAAATGTGTCGCCTAATTTGCCATTAGCGCTTTAAAGGCAAATTATGAAGTCGTGGAATCGTTGAGGACATACAAATATATCCCATACAAATCCATATACACAAACACCCGCCCTCCCCCGCCGCACATCCAACGTATTTGGTCTTGTTAGTGCTTATCGCACTCGTTGGTCTCTCGTTGGTCTAATTCGCCTAATATGGCCAAATGACACGAGCCACGTTCATTCACATTCTGCCAAAGCATTTGTATTTGTCGGTGGCGGGGGTGGAGGCCGGTACAGAGTGGCGTTTAGTCGACTGGGCGTGCCATTTTTCACGGCCCTTGTTTGGCTTATCCTCATGGCTCATAATAGCTTTTCATTATTGTTATTATGCCGAGAGCTCCACTCGTAAAAATCTCCGTTACAACATTAACAAACGCATAAACAAAGTGCGGAAAAGAAGAAGAAAAAGAAGCAACAATACACCAACCCACACTCCCACACACCCACACAAACACACACACGCACACAAGTAAAAAAGAAAAAAGAAAATTCTAACTGAAATACATAGAATCCTTAAGGACGCGAAATATTCAAATGAAGTGGCGCGATAAGCTGACTCCAAAATCTGTGAAAACAGCGAACAAAAAAATAGGACGAAGAAAAAAAAAGCGAAAATACCGCCAAGGCCTCTCGTCCTGGAATTTTATCCCTTGACGTCTTGCGACGTGTCCTGTGCCGCTGGCTAAGACTATCGCGCTGTGACTGCGGGGCTTTCCCTCCCCACCCCCGCTCCCCACTCCCCACTCCCTTTCACTTTGTAATGGGGTGTGATTTGTACACTTTTCCTTTGTTGTTATTGTTGTTGTTGTTGTTGCTGTCTTTGGCTATGGCTTTGCTTTTTTTATTTTTTTTTTGGCCAAGAGATTTTTGGCCCATCCTTAACTAAGCCATAAAATTCCATTTTACAAACTGTGAATCCTTCATGATCACTTTAAGTGGTTCGCGCGAATTTTCTTTTCTTTTCGTGCCCTTTTTTTTCCATGAATTTTACTTCACCCGCCCCTTTCTCTTTCTCTCTCTCTCTCTCTATCTCTTTTTTGCTCTGCTCCGTCTTGCTGAACTTGCGGACAGTTGACGGCAATCATTGCCGGATACTTAAGCGGATTTACATCTTTGTTTGGTATTCTTGAGGAGGCGCTGCCATAGGATGAATTTCTTTGTCTTGTTTCTTGTCAAAATTGTGTTTGTATGTTTTTTTATTGTTGTTGTTTTTGTTGTTGTTGTTGGTCTGGTTGCTTGCAAGTTGTTCGTTTACTTTTGGCGGCGTCTTCATCATCAAATTAGACAATGTTGCAAAGTGCGGAATAGCATCCCCTGCGTCCTGCCCCGTGTCCTTCGTTTATCCACGGTTTGTTTGCGTCTGTCATTTTTATGCGAGTTCTTCAAAACTTTGCGCCCAAATGGCGTTTACTTAACGTTTTGCAGTCGCTTTTGGCCATTTGGCGACCAATGTAAACCGTTATTAGGTTAAGTGCTTTATCCTGGCATTGTCCCGACTCGCTCGTCCCGCTGCCTCTGCCTCTATGGGCCTTTTGGTGGTCGCATGCGGCGGCACTCGGTGTGGCAACATTTATGCGCACCGAGTTAATAAAAGACGATTTTCCATAAGATTTATAAGCGACAATAGGAGAAACAACGAAAGAGAAAGAGAGAGAGACAGAGAGAGAGAGAGAGAGAGAAAATATATGTATTAGAGAAATAAAGAATTAAAAAAAAAACTAACTACAGATTTAAAATAAAATTAAACAAAAACATTAGTTATTTCTTATCTCTCTCTCTCTCTCTCTCTCTCTCTCTCTCTCTCTATCTCTGTTTCACTCATTCAGTCGGACTGCTGCCTAAAAGTAGACAACAGTTTTGAAAACAAGTTCAAGTTATCACGCGGCGTGGCACGGCATCTGCCTGGATAACAGTACATTAGCTTAATGATTCTGCCACAGGACTACGAACAAAGACGAAGGTGATGAGGGGTTGAGCAGTTGGCGGGGGAAGAGGTTATGGCAGAGGTGTGCATAGAAGAAGAAGAAGAAGTGCAAAAAGTTGAATGTTGTCGATGTTACGCAGCACATTTCATAATTCCCGCGCCATGATTAAGCGCCAGCCAGAGCCAGAGAAGTGCCAAACGGGAGAGGGGCAGAAGGAGACAAGACGACAGAGAAAGAGGGAGAGTAGAGTAGAGGAGAAGGAGAAGGAGAAAAGTGTGTGACTGTGAGAAAAGCTTCGAGTTTTTCTTTGGGAAAAGTTTTGCAAGTTTTTCTTACTGCTGCAGTGGCCCTCTCCCAAGATAGCGAACGCATAATTAAGTAGCTAGAATGATAGAGAGAAAGAGAGAGAGGAGAGAGAGAGAGGTGAGAATGGAGAGTTGAGTGCTGCATATTGTAGGACTACACAGGACGCAACGGAGCGGAAGTGTGAAAGTTGTTAGTCTCCTTAACTGCCAGCTGGGAATATGGCCTCGATGAAATTCGAACTTGCGCTTGAAAGAGTATATCAAAAGCAAAGGCCATAAAAAAGAGAAAGAAAGACAGATAGACAGAGAGAGAGAGAGACAGATAACGAATAGTTAAGGAAAGTTTCTTTCTTTTTGCCAGCAAACAAATGAATATTTGAAAAAAGAAAAACGTAAACGTCATCATGTTAACTTGTTACATTTAAATATTAAATAATATTTATTTCATATTTTATTTATTGTAATTTTGGAAAATGTATACATACATGTAATATTAATTTTATTTTTATTAATTAATTTATTCGAAATATTTTTCGTTATTAAAATGTGATATAAGTTAAACAGGAGAGATAATATAAATTGAATGTTTATTAAATGTGAATATTCAAAAGAGAGCATTGATACATAAAAGTTCTATTCATATGTACAGTATATACATACATCTAACGGTATTTATTGTTAAACATTGCGCACTTTCAAATTCAAAAGACAAGCACACAAACCAAAAATCCAAAATCCAAATCAAAATCGAAACTAATGAAGTGAAAACGGCACTAAAATGTCTTAATATGTTTTGCAACGTGAAATGGTTAAACGGCTGCCAAAAGGACAGGTCCTTAGCAGCCAGGATACCAGGCAAAGGCACAGACACACGCACACACACACACACACACACACCGACACACAAGCAGGCACATAATATCCTTGTTGATTTCTTTTCAGGCGATTTACTGCCTATGCACGATGTGTTGTTGTTTAATGTTTTATATTGTTGTTGTTGTTGTTGTTGTTGTTGCTGCGCTTTGTGCTTGTGCGTTGCTTATCTCCAAACAGGGATCAGTAGCAACAGCAGCTTTTGGTCCTGACAACCCCCACCATCCACCCACCGCCAAACACTTTGCTGAAACTGCTGCCTGATCGATAAATTTTCCATTAAAGTTATTTTTAAATGCCGCAAAAAAAGCAACAAACAAAAAAAAAACAAAAAACAACAACAAAACAAGGAGTCTGGCTGGCAGGACGCAACGTGTGCCAGCCTGTGCCAGGATAATGTACTCGTTATGCCTGATAAAGTTATAAACTCGTATGTGCTAGCAGCACAGTTGAGGGTTGTGTCCTTGTGTCCCTGTGTCCCTTTGTCCCTTTGTCCCTGTGTCCTGCTTGCCTATCGAATTGATTTACTGCCTGCCAAAATTCAAACACATTCAAAACATTTTCTGGCGGGGTTGCTCACCGAATCGGGTTATCGGTACACAAAGCCCGTTTGGGACTCGTCCTCGATTCAAGCCACAATACATTCAAAGCCACATCAATTAGGCTAAAATCAATTTGAAATCATTTTAAAATAAAATTGTTACAAAACAAATAACGAAATTCATAAATGACTATTATCAGAATAATAAATACGTTAATTTTAAAAAATTTAATTTGTTGTTTATATTTTATTTATTTATTTACTATTAAAACTAAATGAAAAACAAAATATACAAAATAGAAGTACAAACAAATTGTTAAGCCTTAAGATTTTTAATAATTATTAATTTAAACAAAATGAACGAATTGAGAAATATTAATTTAAAATTAAGCAAAAAAAAAAATTTATCATTTAATATAATTTTTTGTGAAAGGCAATTAAAATTGAAATGAAAACATTATTTCAATTAAAATAAAATATATATATTCAGGATTTTTTATATATAGGATGCAAATGGCAATTAAAATTATTTAAATTTGCTTATATAGCATAATAAATATATTAATTTATGATAAAATTCATTGTTTTTTTTTTGTTGTTTCTTTTTTAACTTATGTTTTAGCTTGAATAATTGTGTGAGTGAAAGTTAAAATAATAACAAAATGCTTATACACACATGCATACATACAATAGAATATATAAGCACACACACATTCAGAGCACACACACACATACACAGAGAGACAAATCTAGATACACCTATCATATTTTTAGCTTGCGGCTGGAGAATTCCTTTGCCTTTTGCCTGAAATTATCTGATTGAGTGCGAACTGCCAATGGTCTCAACACTCCCAGTTAACAAAGCGAAACATGGCCAGGACATTGCCAGGATGCTGCTGTCTCTCTTAATACGTGTACCATTATGGCAATCTATACATGCGCGTGTGTGTGTGTGTGTGCATGTGTGTGTATCTGTGTTTGTATAGGTTTTTTGTACGATGATCTAAAACGGAAATCCTGTGGGCAGATAACTGCCATGCATTAAGGCAAAACCCCTCCTTCTCTTTCCCTCCCATCGGCCATCCCTCAACTGTGTGTGTGAGTGTGTGTATGTGTGTGTGTGTATGTGCTTCTGCTATTTACATGCTAGCAAGTATCTCCCAATAACCGATACCCAACCCCATTAGCCCCAAACTCTCATAAATTTCAAGCCCAGTGGCAACGTTGTCCTTGTTTGGCATTATTTCTTTTTTTCTTTTTTTTTATTTTTGTTTTGTTGGATATGATTTTTTTTTTTTTGTTTTTGGCTTTTAAGGCTGCCTGCCTGTGTGCCTGACGCTGTTGTTGGTTATTGAATTAGCCCAATAAACCAGAAAAACAAGACAAACACATACGCATAACCCGCCCTCAGCCCCGCCACCACCCCTCCACTCCCCCCACTCTCACACTTCTACTGCTGGAGAGCATTCTAAAAGAGAGGCGTCAAAATAACAGAGACGGAAAGCATTTCAACAACAACACTCGCATTTCAACGGCCAACGGGCGTCCTGGCAACTCATTAGAATGTTGGCTTCCACAGGACGCTAATAGTCCCCGTTACCTAACACCTGCTCCATAGCTCACATAGCGCTCCCTAGCGTAATTGATGGCATTTTCCGAACAGCGGTTGGGGTGGGGGGAGGGGGGGCTATTGTGTAGAATGTGGGCATGGGTATGGGAATGGGGGCCAAGGGGTGCACTCTGTTTTCGTTTTTGTCATTTGCTGACGACCATTCTCAATTCAAGGGAATGCGACTATGTGTGTGTGTGTGTGTGTGTGTGTGTGTGTGTGTGTGTGTGAGTGAGTGTGTGTGCGAGTGTGTGTGTGAGTGTGTGCGTGTTGTGCACCAATTTTGTTTGTTAGATCAAAGCAACAGTGCTAAGGTTTCATTATCATTCGTCATAGAGCTTTGAAGCACCTCATGCAAACGACAATGAGAAGTAGCTGAAAGTGCTCGGCGAAAGGAGGAGGGGCTGACAAGGACGGGGGAGGAGGAAGCTCGTACTGTATCTAAACGTATCGAAAAGCCGATGATTGGCATAATTAAAAACAAGTCGATAGATACAAAAATGCCAACAGACTCAACAGCTGTAAGTCTTACAAGGGCTCGTCAAAATGAATTATTTTAATAAAATTTAGAATTTACACTTTTTTTTATTAACCGATTCTTTCTTGAATATTTTGATAGCTATATTAAGTCAAGGATCTATAGAAATTATATTTAAAAGAAGAAAATGTTGTTGTTTTTTTTTAACAATGGTTTTTTTAGTTCAGCTTTAATGTCCTTCCGTGTTGTCCTTGCTGTTGCGGCCAAGGCAAATGCAACATTCGCGAATTTGGTTCTCAAATTTATTCCTCTAGCCACAGCTGGTAAACACTTTATACAAGATATCCTTTTTATAAGTTAATAATAATTTAGAATAACATTTTGAAAATATTTAAATTTTAACTGCATTAAGATGGAGTCGAAATTCTTGAATTTAATCCTCAAATTGCATAGTTTTATTTAAGCGAAGTGCCTCTTACTCTCGGTTATGCTGTCTTTATTTATTTGGCATTATTTCATTTGAGTTTGTGCAACAAGTAAACAGCTTGGTGTCCTGAAGGACCTCTGGGACATGGAGCGTCCGTGCGTTGCGGAAGTAATTTTTATTTTGCCAGACAATTTGCTTATTTTGTGATTTCCGTTTGCCTACCCCAAGCTGGACAAATATTTCCGGTATCTGACTTGGTCTCCGTCTGTTTATTTGCTTTGCCTTTTTGCTTTCTTTTTCACAATTTTTGGTTTTTTCATTTTTGTTTATTTACTTTTTTTTACTGATTTCTTTCTTCTACCTAGTTTATGTGCTCTTTTGCCAAATTCTTAAATCCTCTGGGCATATTTAGTCTCTCAAACATAAAAAATTAATTTTTAAATTATCTATGAAAAGAAAAAAAAAAAGAAAAACCCTGACATTAAAAAAATGATATCATCCTGCATTCAGTCTTCAATTGGCATGTTAATAATATTTTTTCTTAAAATTTGTAGTAAAGGATATTACCATATTTAAAAACTTGTTTACAATGAAAAAATATATATTTTTTTTAAACTGTATTTTATAATATTTGGAAAGATTTCAACTGAAAATATGAAATTTGTCAGTTAAATAAATTTTCACACTGAACTGAAGTAATTTTTTGATTCGATTGTTTTTACACCGTTATCAAGTGTGCCAAAAACAAAAAAAAAAACCCAAAACTGAAATGAAAAAATAATTTTTTTTAAAAATGTATGCGTGGTGTCTGCAACAGCTGTTCAAGTTATTGTTGTTGTTGTTGTTGTTGTTGCCTGCCAGACGAATATTTACATTATATGCATGTGAACACATACGAATGGCTGGCACTGTAACTGCAAATGGTCTATGGTTGCTAAGGGGCGGAGTGGTGGGGGGGGGGGAGGATGCTTGTCATACAAAAATATGACCATTACGCTTCATTTGGCGAACAACGGCAACAAGCAACAATCATAAACAGTCGCACAATAGTCATTGTTGTTGTTGTTGTTGTTCTTGTTGTTGTTCTTGTTGTTGTTATCGAAAGTCATTTAACAATAATCGCGCGCATATGAAATGGTCCGTGACATGACGACGATGACGATGACGATGACGATGACGATAATGACGAGGCTGCGCCATTGATGATGATGATGATGATGTCGTTGTTGTTGTTGTTGTTTGTTGCATATCGCAACATCATCCTCAAGCACTTTAACGAATCCGATTCCGATTTCGATAGCGATTCCGATTACGATTCCGACTTGATACTAGTAATACGGTTTATGGCCGGATATGCTGCCATTGTTGGGTGCTCATAAATTGCAAATGGCCAAATACCGTTAAATGGTCACAGGACACAACAACAACAAGAGCAACAAAAGCAACAACGAATCTTTTCTGGAGAGTTGTATTGCCTTGAAGATGAAGCATGTACCATCTCACATTGTTATCGACATAGGTGATCATGATCGATTTATCGTCTTTGTGTAATCGTTATCATCTTGTGTGAAGAGTGTTATCGAAACTGTCAATTTCAAATCGATTTATTGCACAATAATTTTATCTTTCTGCTTACACGATATTAATTAATTAATTAATTTAATATTATATTTAATCATTTCATATTAATTAATTAATTAATTTACTATTATATTAAATCATTTCGAGAAAAAGTGATTGAAAACATAAAATAAAATTATGCGCAAATTTATTATTATTTTATTTTTATTTTTAAGTTTTATGTTTTAGTTTCATTTAGTCAAAGTAATAAATGTTTTTAATTTTTTCGTTTTTGGCTTATTATTAAGGGTATACAACAATATCGTCTCTTATTTTTATATAGTTGCTAGTTCCATAGTTGTTATTGTTGTTGTTGTTTTTGTTGTTATTGTTGTTGTTGCTGTTATTGTTTGTTGCAGTTGTCCTTTTGTTAAGGATGTTTGATGCGGCGAGCCGTTACTTTTATTGCCTGGTCGCTGTCCACCCACTATGATCCAGTGCGCCAATGCTTCAATGTGTCAATATTTCAATGCTCCATTCATTCTACCGTACGGTGGCCACTGTCACACATGGAAAGCCGGAAATCGGCTCCGACACTGCATGAGGCCAAACATTTGCATAAAATGCCAGCGCAGAGCCACAGCCAGCCGCTGCGCCAGGCAACTGCGCCGAACAAGGACTATTCACAGGAGTTGGAGCGTGAGCTGGAGCGGAGCAGAAGCAGGACGGGGCCAGGACCAGGACCAGGAGCTCAAGCAGAAGCTGGAACTGGAGCGGGAGCTGAAGTAGATGTAGCGGCTGGTCCAGGATATGGTCAGTTGAGGCTTGATTTTTCGGTTTTTCTCACTGATTTTTCACATTTATCAGCATTGTTGTTGTTGTTGTTGTAGTTGTTGTTGTAGTTGTTTGTTGTAGTTGTTGTTTCTGTTTGTGTTCCTTTTTTTATTGTTTCCTTTTTGGGTTTTCCTGGCGAGGCAGCGCATGTTGTTTATGTGTTTATAGATTAATCGCTTTTTGGTTAAATGACTTCGATAGCTATAGTCGACATCGCTGTTGGGGCATGCCACATGCTCGCATCTACAATACATATACACATACATGTGTGGGTGTGATAGCATATACTATGTGCATACATACACATACATACATATGAGCTGGTGACGCGACTGCTTTAAAGTTGCCGCATTTTGTTGCAAATTGCTGGCAACATCTGTGACAAATGCCACATCTGACCAGGGCAATCAGACTAGTATATTTCTGAATATATATGTGTGTGTACGTGTGAATGTATGTGTATACACGTATATTTGACGTAAAAAATATTTATATTAACAACATTCTGATTGGTTAAAAAACAATCTAATTAGCAGAATTTTTCATATTTAAAATCTTTTCATGCCAGTAAAAATATCTTCTTTTTTCTCAGTGTATATATATAAATTAAATAAATTGCCAGAATACAATATTAAACCATAAATTAAATTGTCAATTGTTGTTTTTATAATTATTATTATTTTTTTTTTAATATTATTTGTTAACATTTGAAATATAGTCAAGGCAAAAGAACATATAATTTTGCCCTTTATTTTTTTTATTTTTAGCAACTATTTTTCATTGTTTTTTATAAATAATTTATTTAATTTTTATTTCATTTTATTTTATTATTTTTGTTTTGTTTCACCTGCAGCCGTATACTTCACATAAAGTTCTTTGGTTGCAACACATTAAAAGGGGCAGATGGGCCCCTGCCACATTGTCTCTCAAGTTGTTGCCTGGTGTGGCATCAACAAAAATGTTAAATACTTTTTTACAATTCTAATTATGCAGCCGCGTCTACCGCCAAATTACAGCAAAAAAACAAAAACAAAAACAAAAACAACAACAAAAAACAAAACACAGACACACATTTTGCCTGGCACTTGGCATAATTAAGAATGTCTCTCCACGTGTGTCTCTGTGTGTGTGTATAGATTATGTGTCTATGTATGTGTGTGTGTGTGTGTGTGTATGTTGTACGTATGCTGAGATTGTTGCTATTAACATGCATAAAAAATAAGCGACGACGACGGCATTTAAAAACTTTTACAAATTAAGACATGCGACGACTTGAAGGCGTGGGCTTCGGTTCGGTGTCGGGGCTGGAGCTGTGGCCGGGGGCAATGACTATTTCCGCCAACAACCGTCCTTTATAGCCATCACCCTATCTCCCCCCCACCACGTTCTACAACCACTCTAAGATGCCCAACTGCTGAAAACACTTGCTGAGCTCATGTTAATCAGGTTATGATAATTATTTGTAACAAATTGTTGAGTAAAACTGGGCTGGTCCAATGCCTGTCAACGGAGTGGTGGAGCGGTGGGGTGGGGTGGGGGGATGAGTTAAGATGAGTGGAAAGAGAGTGAGAGGGTGGTTGGCATTGCAATTAAAATGTGTAAAATCCACGACGCGTCGCGACACTGAAAAACTTTATGAAAATGACAAGGCACAAGCGACATTTTCATTAAAACAATTAAAATTTAAACTGGCGTTAAATTATACAGGCATTAAACGGGCAATGGGGCGAGTGCTTTAGGGGGTGGTGGAGGGGTGTGTCGGAGGGGGATTATGTATCTAAGGGCGGTTCTTAAGTGGCACGTTGAACCATGTCCAACTTTGAAGAGTTCTTGCGAATGCTTCAATTATTCAGTGAGAAACTCGAAAACAGAAACAGAAACAGAAACAGAAACGGAAACGGAAACTAAAACCAAAAATTGAAACTGTAACAGAAAGAGAAACAGAAACTGAATTGGAAAAACTTGTGGAAATGGGGAAAAACTTTATTGGATGCCGCGTGTCATTTTGCCAGTTTGTCATTTTGTCTGTTTGTCAAAATGGGGCGCATATACAAAAGTATATGGTATATCAACTATTTGGCTACAAATTAGCTGGTAACTTGGCTCACAAACTTGGCTTACAAACTTGGCTAACCAACACGCACACACACACACACACACACAAAGAAAGGAAAACCGCAGGTAACGCAACGCCAAAAGCCAGCCAAGAAAACTTGACATTTTCAGTCAATCTCAAATAGTTTTATGCACCCACCGAGATGGCAAGGGGAAGGGTCAAGAAGAATGAAATGAATGCTTCAAATGGCATGGCTAAAAAGGGGGGATATGAGGGGAAAGGGTAGCAGCGGTGTCTCACTGGCAGGTGCACGATAAAAGTTTTGAGTTGACAATTAAGAAATTAAGTTGCCACTTAGGCAACTGTCAGTGTCAGTTTGACAAGCAGTCACAGATATCCACGCAATCAACTTGACTTCTTAACAAAATACCCTATGCCAGGGTCCCAGCAGCACCGGCTAGTACGACTTCAAGCCCAACATGCTTTATCCACAAAGAGAACAACTAAAACCAACCAAAAATTAATATATTTTTTAACATATTAAGTATTTGTTTTATTAGCTCATTTTTATTTATAAAAATATGTTTTTATTTGAAAAAGTTATGAACTAATAGTTTTAAATAATTATTGTGAATTTGCACTGAATAGTTAAACTTTGACCTTTACTCTTAATTGTATATATGTATTAAAATTGTTATTAAACATTAAATAAAAACAAAATCCTAATGGAAGAAAGAGACAGATTGAAAGTATAAACTCTTATTAACATTTACACTAATTATTTCATTAAAAATTGTTAAAATTTAAATCTTTTTTATTATCTTGTATAATTTAAATATTATGAAAACATGTTTCAAATGTTTCAGTTTGTTTTTATTTTTTTTAAATATATATTTATAGAGAATTTCCGATTCGAATAGTTTTTATTTATGCAAGTTTTCATCTGTCTTATATCTTGTTGGGTTTTGTTTGTATTATCAACAGACCAACACCTTGCGTGTGTGTACACGTGTGTATGTATGTGGCTGTGAGTGTGTATACGCGTGTGTGTGAGTATGTGTGTGTTAACTGATAGCTGCTCTTTGCAATAAATGCCACTCATAATTAAATCAAATGTTTGCCTGTCTTTCACTCTGGGCCAAAAACTTTTGCAACTCACTTTTTGCGTGAAGCTTAAACATTAATTTCCTACGTGTTCAACCAGCAAACGCCCCCCCCCCCTCCGCCACCCACCCATCTACTTATCATTCAGTTCCCCTCCCCCGCCCCATAACTGTATCCATTATCTGGCACTGCGGCATGGCATAAGAACATATTCACCTAACGCAACGCGTTTACTTTATCATTGGCAAAAAGGTAAATAGACTCGCTAAAGTTTCTTGCCCCTGGGGAGGTAGCTTTTCATATGCCAAAATGCCGACGACCCATCCACCCATTCCACCCCATCCACACCAACCGTCCCCCATCCCCCTAGAAAGCAGCTTTCATTCATAGTTTACTCTAATGAGCGGCAATGTGGCAAGCGTATCATTTTTACACCCTTGCAGCAATTGGAAATGAGTTGAATTGAAAATCGTACGCCTACAACAGGCAGCAGGATGTATCCTTTAAGGACACTATGTATAACACATACACATACATATACATATATGCCATCTAATCTAATTAAATATTTAGTTATTTTTTTTAATTAATTTTGTTTTTAATTCTATTACTTCTTTATCTGCATATTTTTTATTTAAAAATTGTATTTGTTTTTTTTGCTTTTAATTGTATTTGTAATTAAATTGATTAATATATTTATTTTTTTTTGTAATTTATTTATTCGTCCATTCACAAATTATTTTTTAAATTTAATTTTTTAATTTTTTCTTTACAATTATACAAGCCCAATTACAGGATATTCGTTAGTCGAGTTGAGTTGCCTACAGTTTGCTTTGTTGTTGCTTATAAATTTGTAGCATGTTCTGGCTGATGTCTGCCCCGAACCATCCCCCCCCCCCCTCAACCCCGCCTCCCCTCCCACAGCAAGTTCTGTGAGCGTGGCATATGCCACTATACTCCATATAGTTGTACCGTTATATCGCTTGATACTTTCGCGTGGTTGTGCGCGTTTCGCATGCCAAAATGACATTAGTCACACGGCGAGGAATAGGGGCAAGTGCGAGGGAGGGGCAATGCGTATGTCTGTGTGTATGTGTGTGTGTGTGTATGTGTATGTGTGTGTGTGTGTATACAAACAGCTTCATTTAGCATCCCAATATTCGCGTACGTGCATGTGTATTAGTTTCTCCAGTTGATGTGCATATTTCATTCCCGTTTATCATACCCCCTATATTTTCCTTACCCATTCCCATTCCCCTTCGCATTTCCACTTTCCGTCACCCACTCTTCTGTTGGCCCATTCCGTTTTAGCCAACAATTCGCATCTCAATTTCTGGCCCGGCTTTGTTTGTTTGTTTGTTTGTTTGACTGCCTCCAATGTCGTGGAAGCTGCTGCCACAATTTTGTCGGCACATTTTTGGTATACCATATGAATTTTGGTTTCCATGTGGCAAGTGGCAAGCGGCAAGTGGCATGTGGAATGTGGCATATGGCATGTGGCATGTGGCACGTGGAGTGTAATGTGTAAAGTGCACTACAATAGTACAAGACAACACGCGACTTTAAGCAACAATCACGCGAAACGCAATCAATACAGTTAACTCTTGTTGGCCATAAACACCCCCACCCCCTCCCCCGGGCCCCTTACCCCTCCCTCTTCACAACATCACAAAACAAATATCAGTGAGTCACTGAAAATCAGACCAAAAAAATAGCTAAATATTCACGAAATCTAGAAATATTATCTACAATTTCATACAATCTTCCAACTTATCTTTAATTGTAATTATTATTTCTTTTTTAAATTAGAATTAATTACTTAAAAAGCAAATAATATTTTAATTAATAATAATAATAATATCGTAATAATTAAAAAATATTTATATCTCTGTGCTAAATAGATCGGATGGCAATTCATTAAGAAAACGGTTTCCTTCGATTTTATTATATAAGAACAATAAAAAAATAAATAAACAATTCAGTTACATTAACAAATGAAATTAACACAAATATATATTATGCTTATATACGTACTCTAGTAATCATTTATTATTAAATAATTATGTATTTAACTTACAATTTTAAATATTTAATTAGTTCTTCTATTTAAGAGATTTGATTGTTTTTGATTTTGAATTATGTAGATGAACAGTTTTTGGAAAATAACTCTTAAAGACTTGAGGCAATGCATCATTAGGCCACCACGACACTCGTACAAGCTACATGCCACATGCCTCATACCAGTTGCCACATGCCACCCTAACCCAGCCCAGGGGCCATTAGCCCATTTGAGCCCCAAAAGCGTATGACATGGACAACATCAACAAAATAAAAACCAACAATAACAACTACAAAAACAACAACAAAAAAAGAAACGAATAGCCAGAAAAGAAGAAAAGGAAGTGGGAAAAAAATGTGCGCTTGGCAAATGTTTGGCAACATCCGGTTTAAAATGGCAGCCGCTGAGCCATTTTGACAAATCTACCGGTTATTATGCGCCTTTGTGAGTAGACCAGCTAAAAGTAACGGGAATCGAAAGGTCAGAGACTGAAAAGGTGCATAATGGATTGTATGCCTGTGTGTGTGTGTGTGCGTGTATGTGCGTGTATGCATGCGTATGTATGTGTGTGTGTGTATGTGTTGGTGTATATGGATGGGGTGATAAAAGGCAACAAAGGTAGCGACGTCCATGAAAACGATACCTGATTTCCGTTGCATGTTGAGGGTGGTTGTTGGATAATAACATAACCTTCACCGGACACCCCTCCCCCCCCCCTCCCTCTCCCCCACCACCAGTACTCCGCCATACCCGCTCCCACTTAAGCAACCAACTTCAACTGGAATACCATCATCATCATCATCATCATTATACACATCCCACACACAGGACTTGCCTTGCATTTTATTAACAGGACAATTGGACAACGGGACTGTGGGACTGTGGGATACCTAGGACTACTCCCAGGACTTCAGGACTCCAGAACTCTGTGCTTTCGCTTTGGCTCTTGACAAGCTTTTGAGCGCAGCGAGCCGTGCGCTTTTATAAACTTATCTCATAACATTAATTGTGGTCAACACTTTTGGCCATTTGGCCTGACCAACAAACACACACACACAAACACATATATGTACATACACATACAATTATATGTACATGCACATGGAATGATAGAGGAGGGAGAGACGCATGTTTACATTGTCAGTGATTTATGCAACAGCGCCACATGAGCCATAAATACCAAAATGCCAAAAGTTTTGCACAGGTGAATATATGGCCAAGAGTGTGAGGTGTTTACGAGTGTGTGTATGTGTGAGCGTGTGTGCGTGTGTGTGTGTCCCAAGTGACCAACTAAGCAGCAAAATGATCAACCACGAACGAGCCAACAGTCAGCTGGCAGTCGTGCCAACACAAAGGTCCTGGCCAAGTTAAATATTTAAGCAGCCGACAAAACAACTCAATTAATTTGAAACGGTTCGCAAACGTTACCAGGGGGCGGGTGGAGGTGGAGTCATAGATGGAGTTGGCATGCGAATTGAGAAAGTTCACTTGAATGGTCCACAAATTCCATCTCCAGTTGCGATGCCCGTTTCCCATGCAACCCAATCCCATAAAATGATATACGATTTATTACAATATCCATCGAATGACGCGACAAAAATGCGAACAGTTTCTTAGCCTGGTCAGCATCTTTTTGGCCTTTACAGCAACAATAACAGTCACGTCACAATTACAGTAACAGTAACAGTTATAGGAACAGTATCAGTAACTGTTACGTGTTCATTAAACTAGGGACGAGGGGACAGGTGATTAGGAGGGGTAAAAGCCGAAGAAGAAAGTAGAAAAAGAGCCGTTAATTTCTTTTTATAAACCTGCTGGGAACCGTTTCTAGTATGCCCCGGGCAAAAACAAAAACAACGGAAAACCAACGGGAAAGAATGGAGATAAATACAAAATTGGATTTAAATGATGAACCAATAAATACCCTGTAATTATGTGAAATTATTTGAATAACACACTTTATTCACAATAAGAATAATACAAAGAAAAAAATATTTATAATATTATCTAATCGATGGGAAACCACAATTTCTTTAGGAGCTTAAAAGGAAAGATAAAGGGGACGAGGGATTTTCAAATTATCAACAAGTTGGGGCGTACCCAGTGCACTTGGTTTAGCTTAGGGTATAAGAAACATTAAGAAAATAAAACTTAGACTCAAGATAAATATCATGGATTCAGATCTGCCGTGAAGGAGTGGCAGTGGGCGGGTGGAATTTCGCTTCCCCTCTGCCGTCCATTGGAGGAAATAACAACTGAACAACTGAACAACTGCTGTAATCAGCAGTTAACAAAATATAAAAACAAAGCGAAACAAAACAGAAAAAAAAAAAGGAAAGGCCAACATGGGGCATACAGGACACTCGTTGCGGGAGCGGAACGAAGGACAACGCTGTGCGCTAACGAGCAATTAGATTTCATTCTAAGCTTGGGAATTAATTGCAGCTTCCCAGCAAGCGCAACGGGATGCCACCAAAAGAACTGGCCAAGCCCAGGTCCCACGTCCCAGGTCCCACGTCCCACGTCCTAGGTCCCAGTCCTAGTCCCTTGTTCAGACCCACTGCCACTCCAAATTCAACTCCCGGATCCAAGAACAGGACAACACTTAGACAATGGCAACGGGAGTATGTGCCATATGCTGTCCGTTTTGTGATTCATTGAGAAAATGGCCAATTGGCGTGAATGGTCCCACAAAAAAGGAGAAAGAAGACAAATAAGAAGAAGAAGAAGAGTCTGGGGGCAGGCAAAACAGGGCGAGGGACTGAGGGCGAGGAGGCTCATCTTCACACTACTTGACAACGTAAGCACCTTTCGAAATTGCACATTAGCACATTAGCTGAGCAACCATTCCAAGGGATAATGAGCTTTGGCCAAGGACGATGGCACTTTGGGGGTGGGGGGGACGCATTTGGCGACGCTTTGTGATTAATTTTTTATTACAGCTGTGGCAGAGAGGCCAACTGATTGTTGGCTTGTTTTGGATTGAGCCAAATAATTGCGCTTTCTCCGCCGCATTAACTACGCTTTACGACAAACACAATGGACTTTTGGTATCAGCATAACGACCCAATAAGCCCTTAAGGACACACATATGACGTATACGGCATGTTAGCCAAATGCTCATGTGTTTACGATGCGTTTATCGAAAAGAGTTTCAAACACATACCGCACATACAGTAAATACACGACTATCAAATTTAATTAATTCATTTTTGTTAATAATTTACAATATAAAAAACAAACGAACGAAAGAAAACTAAATGACATGAAATAATTTGTAAAATATATATATATATGAAATTGAATTCAATTTAAGATATTGGTATTCTTAAAAATGTTAAAAACTATTCAAAAATTTGTTTGAATCAAATTCAAAAATATCGAATACATTGTTGCAGATACTCAACTTATTCAAATCGAATGAAACTGAACAATTATTTCTTTAACCATAAACTGTCTAGTCGCATTACTGTGCGTCTAATTGCCAGGATCGTAAAATATAATGCTCGATACGTATATATATATTTATATATATATACCATATATATATACCATACCTACACATATCCAGCCAAAAGTGAAGCAAAACGAATCAAGCTGCAACCTCCGAGTCTCAAACCGTATTGATGGAATCAAATCAACTGGGACGGATGAAACAGAAGAGAGACAAAAAGAGAGATAGATAGATAGAGAGAGAGAGAGAGTTCCGGAGGTGAGCCGGTGTCCTGACGTCTTATCAATAACCATAATGATGTTGAAATTTTGAAATGCTTAAATGTTGAAATGAGTACATGGCACATTGAGAGCTCGTCTAACGAGCGCGTAAACGGCGCATGCAATTTCCCAAAGCCATTAAAAAGCCAAAAGATACATGAACAGTCTACAACAACGACAACAACAACAACAACGAAAAACGAAAAAAAATTGACAAAGAAATAGAAATTGGCAATACGAACATTTAGATGGCGCCTGGTCTGCTCTGCCGGAGGCACAATGGTGGCACAGGGTGGTGCAGGCGTGAAATTAAATTATATAACTTTTGACAGCTAATCTGAGGCGGAGGTGGAGACGGAGAAGGAGATGGAGATGGAGACTGACTCAAAGAAGAACTAGACGAAGCCGCTTACTGATCTCTTACACGCATTAAATTTTAATGGAGCACTCAAAAAGTCTGCCAAAAGATGCCGTTAAATAGCTAGTATGGGCTGAAGCGGGAGGAGATGGTGGCTTGTATCTATTGGATGTGGTGTGGGGGTGGGGTTGGGGGGGCATGGGTAAAAAACTAATGAAGCCATCTGCTGCCGGTGGTTGCTTAACCTCAGATGCAAATCAGAGCAAAACCAAAAAAGAGCAAAGATTGCTGGAGCAATAACTAGAACTGGCAGCTGGAGATATTGGGCAAAGACCAAAGACCGAGACCGAGACCGAGACAGAGACCGAAGCCCCAAATGCAGGCAGGCGTCTGCCAATCGAACCCATGTCCAACTAATCCGCTCTTAATTAAAGATTGCCGCTCCCCCCCTCCCATCAATCTACCATCCATACCCCCCCCCAATCCAGACTCCGCCAGAAGCAGAAGCAGAGTCCAAAGCCGAAAGTTTTCGACAACGACGTCTTCTTTGCAAATAGACTCGCTCGCACTTGAAAATATTTCCATAAAACGAGTTTGACTGCAACGGGTGTGAGTGTGAGAGTGTGAATGTGAATGTGAGTGTGTGAGTACAAGTAACTACAAGCTAAAATTTGCTGTGGTTCCAGTTGCAGTGCCTGGCCAGCCGTCGCTAAACCTCAAGAAATAAATCTTTGACAAAGCTGCGCCGCAAACTTGTTTGTCTAAGCAGCTTCACAGTCCCTTCCTGTAACCCCCCCCCCCCCCCCCCACCCCACCCCCCGTTCATCGTAACGTAACTGTAGCGCTACTTTTAACCGTTGCCTGGCCTTAACTTGGCCAGCAGAAGGTGTTGCTATACCACAGGAGGAGGCAATGCAGGGTATTCTTCTTTTAATAACAAACTATTTGAAAAGTTTTATATAATAAAATATTTCCAACTTTTATTTCATTTAATCTGACTTAATTTATTTATTTATTGATTTATTTTGATATTCCCATTTGAGTTTAATAATAAATAACATTTTCACTTTATATTTAATTTTTATTTTTAATATAAACTATTGCAAGTGCAGGGTATCCTTTAGTTAAGCGTACCCTTCAGCAAAGGGCTTCTTGTTTTGTTATTGCATTGTATATACCATTGTGTACCAATATGTCTGTTGTGTGCCAGGATGGCTCCTGGCCGTGGTCCTGCAACTGAGGCTGGACGGGCACGTGATAAGATCATAATCCCATTTATGTCTTTACTCGGGCGCGCAAAACTTTTGCGGCGCTTGTGGCGGGGAACGGGTAACGGGTAACGGGTAACGGGTAAGACGCCGCTGTTTATATTTAAACTAAGGTCAGAGAGCACTAAATCAAGTTGCCAGCATCCACGTAGCACAGGCGAGGAGGGATGGTTATCATCTAGTTCAGTCAGTCCAATGGTGGGCGATTGGGTGGCTCGGGTCCATCTTCAACTTTTGTGCATGCCAAGAAGCTGTTAAGCGGCTTAAAACTATACTTGGGCTTCCACTTGGCCAATTGTTGATAAGCGCCCAGCCGAGCGATAGTTTTGCATTAGAACAAATTTTGAGACTTTTGTTAAGAAAAAGTTTTTCGAAAGGACTTTCCTCCCCCCCCCCCCATCCGCCCATATCCTCTACCTTCTACCTCTTATGAAAGGGAAACAAGAAACGAAATGCTCAGCTGCCAAAAGGGGGTAAATATTTGTGTATATGTGTGTGTGCGGGTGTGCGGGTGCGTGTGTGTGTTTGTTAGTGATTTTATCAGCCAAAAAGCAGGCAAATATGTGGCCAAAACAAATGTTGCCTGAACCACCTGAGAGAAGTCGACACATGAAAGAATCAACCCATGATCAATAGGGTATACACTGTTCGTGATAAAGCTTGAGTCCGATATTCAAAGGGTATCTAAACTTATAGCTATTACTGTACACCCAGACCGGATAAACAATTTTATTTTCCAATCCTTTAAACAGGATCTCCTTTGGGGGAAGAATTACAATAATTAATTTCTGACTAAATTATTATTGATTTAAGTCTTTGACTCTGAATTAAAGCCCAATCTTTGATATAATCGTTTAATATAATTTTCGAAGCTTGTTTTCGAATATTTTTCAAATGATTTTTGATCAACCTAATTAAAACATTTCTGTTGAGGGTATACGAGTATAAATTTCAGATACTCGTAGTATAAACCAAAACATATTTTATACTTAGTATTTGAAACTTTGGGAACTTTGCAATTGCTTTCTTGCCTTTTGTCTATTTTTATGGCTGCACATATACAGCCATACATATATATACATACAGAGTATTCGAATGTGTATGTGTATGTGTGTGTGTGGGTGTGTGAGTGCAGCTGACAAAACAAATGAGCTTTAATGCGATTTGCTTGAATGGACTTCGGTTGTGCGGGTGTTTGTTTTGGCTCTTTGCTCGGCCACAGAGCTCTCGAGCCCAGTTAACTGTAACTAATTTGTTGCACAAGTTGGCAGTGGCAGCCCCCCCCCCCCCCCAACTTGCTGTATGTACATGTGCATACACACACACACACACACACACAATAGGTTGAATCGATCTATCTGTCGAACTGCTTGCTAGTGAACAGTTTGCAATCAATGTGCAACTTGACACATGAATAACTTGATTAAAACTGCAACGAATCGCTTCGAGGTCCTTTAAGGACATTCAAACATTGCAACAAAATAAGGCGAGTCAATGCAACTCAACCAAGTTAATTAATTAAATCATTTGAACAATACTTATTTTTTTACATAAAAGTTGGCAAACAAAAAAAAAATCAAAAAAATCAAATCAATAATCAAAAGGATTTTTAATTATTTATCGAAATAAATAAATATATTTAAATATTTTCAAACTTTGTTTTTTATTTGATTGATTTTGGGTTTATAAAGTAGTTTGTTGTCCGTTGTTGTTTGTTGATTGAGTTGCCAATCGGTCGGTTTATGTGTTGCATTTGTGCATGACAGTTGGTCAAAAAAAAAAACAACAAACAAACAAAAAAAAAAAAAACACGAAACTGAACTGAACTGAACTGAAGAGTTGGATTTGGAAGTTGGAGCTGCAGACGCATCCTGGCACCCGCATGACACATTAGCCGAGCAGACGCAGCACAGTGCACAGGATACTGAAACGTTATCAGCTGCCGAAAATGGCGAGTGAGAATTTTCCACGGAAGCTCAAATTGTGCGCCTGTCTGACTTTTGAGTGTGTGTGTGTGTGTGTGTGTGTGTGGGTATGTATAGCTATTGTTGTTTCTCCAACGATGTTGTGTTGCAATCCCC
>JBAMCR010000212.1:0-40963 GCA_037075045.1 Mulgravea parasiatica | reverse complement strand
TATATACATATATATATATATACATATATATATATATATATATATATATATACATATATATATATACATACATATATATATATATATAGGAATGGTATAGGAGATACCAAAAACATTAACAACGTTACATTTTGTTTACAAATTCCCTATAGTGGATCTAACTGGTGGATCTGGTTCTGTATCTGAGTTTTAAGTCTGACTGATCAGCAGTATTTCTACCTGAATCTGTATCTGTATCTGTATCTATGTGCTCATTATTTCATTTCAAATCTTATTATTGTTGGCATCAATTTTTCAACCGTGCACTTATTGCTCTCGATTCCATGGACAGTTATACATAGCAATGGTATGTACTGTTATACTGTTATACGTACGTGAAATCGGCTATGCTTTGGTTTTCCTATAGTTTTGCTTGTGATTGTAATTCTGATTCTGATTCTGGATTCTGGATTCCGATTCCGATTCTGAATGCTTGTTCTGGCTGTTTCTGGTTATATTCCTGATTTTGGTTGCTTCTAGCTCTGTTTCACTCTCGTCTTTCTTCTTTCTTGATATGCCTCTCTTCTAAGTGTTGACAGTAGTTTAGTTGCTTTTAGTTGTTGTTTTCTTTTTATATTTTTATATTTTTATATTTTTTGATTTATTAGTATAGTATGTTGTTTGAAGTCCTTCAGGTTGGTTTGTAATTATGTTTTGTTTTTGTTTTCTTCTGTTTACTTCTGTTTTTGTTTTTGTTTTTTTTGTTTTCATAGCTTAAAACTATCATAATTATCGTTATGATTCATTTTTGTTTATACATTAGTTGTTTGTTTGTTGTTATATATAGTTTCTGTTGTTTTTGTTTAGCTCACACTTTACATAATCGTTAGGTTGCTTTTGTTTAAATTTTCTTTTCTTTTGTTTTTTTGTTTTTTTCTTTCTTTTAACAATTCTTACATTCGCTTTTTTACAATTATAAATTGTTTTGTTTTGTTTTTCTTTGTTTTTTGTTTTTTGTTTTTGTTTGTTTGTTGTTGTCAAAGAAGATAATGCACTTACATTGAGGTATTTGAATTACTTGTTTTCAATCTTCATCAATAGTTTCTTTACACATCTTTCTCATGTCTGTCAAAATTTCTGTCGCAAACATTTAAGCAAGTTTTTATTTTTGTTTTCTTTCTTTTTTTTTTTTTTTTTTTTTGTTGGCTCTTTTGCTTTTAACGTTTTGCCCCATTTATGTGAAATTTGTTATTTGTAACTTTTCTAATTTGTTTGGACATTTTCTTTCTTTTTTACATTGTGTGGAGTTCTTTTTCTTTATTTCTTTGTTTTTTTTTTTGCGTTTTTATTATAAGTTTTATTTTTTTGTTGGTCTATCTTTTGTGCGAAACAAAAATTTTGTCTTTTGTTTTTTGTTTTTTTTTTTTTTTGTAGCCGAAATGTTGAATTTTTTCTTATTCTTCATGTTATTTATTGTTGATGTTAAAATGCAAGTGTTATAAAAGCAATAGTAACTCTTTTTCTTTTTGTTTTTGTTATTGGTTTGTTTTTATTTAAGTTTAACAGAGCTGCTCTAATTGTTTACTGTGTTTATTGTATTGTATTCTATTTAATATTTAATGATCTCTATGTGTATGTATACCTAACTAAATAATGTAAGAAAACAAAAACAAGCAAAAAATGCAACAAACTATTTATATAAGTATGTTTGTATGTATCTATATATGTATCTAGCATGTTTATATGTATTCATTGTATGTAATGTAAACAACAACAATGAAAAACAAAAGGACAACTTTATTAATAAAACGTTACGTTATTACTATTTGCTTGTTTAAACAAATTGGGCTATTGTCTTGGTTCATATTTGATTGTTTGTTGCTCCGATTCAGTTACTTTAGTTACGATTTTAGCAGCTATGGAAAAAACTGTTATACACTATATACTACCCATGTACGTGTACATATGTAGGCTGACTTTAATGTAAATATAAACAAAAATACAATAGTAAACATATGAAACTAGTGTTATGACGAATCTACATAAATAAAAAAATAAAAAAAAAATTAAAAAAATAAAAACATGATCAATATTCAGCAGTTCTTCTTAGTCAATCGCTCTACAGAACGGGGATCATCATATATAAATATATTGAAAGCTATGTGTGTGTGTGTGTGTAGGTATGGAATTGTGTAGTATTGTTAATTATAACAGCTTTTTTTTTCGTTTTCATTTTTGTTTTTGTTTGTTTTATATCTAACACTTGTTGCTTGCTTTTCAATACATAAAAATTAACATTTCAGCACCGTTAGTTCTTTTCTTTTTTGTTTCGTTTTTGTTTTTGTTTCAAGGCAAACAAATTACAATGCTCTCTCTCTCTCTCTCCTTCTCTTTCGCTTTTTTAATTCTATTTCTCCGCTGTTTCGCATCTCATTCATGTATGTATGTTCATAATGTTTCCAAAAACGGAAATTGTTGTTTTTGGGAAAACTGTTATACAGTTTTAAACAAACATTGCTTGGCTGGCATTCAGTGAGAGACACAACTTGCATACAAATACAATACATGATCATTTAAATATATATATATATATACCTATGCGTATGTATTATGCATTTGTTTTAATGTGCGAGAGTGTATATGTCGCATCTTGTTTCCAGTTAACGGATGTTCACTGTGTATGTATTTATGGCTAAAGTATGTACGTGTATTTGCGTTTGCTGTTGGACAATTTTTACAACAATATCGAGTATAGTTTAGTACAGCTTGTATGCATCGTGGGGGGGAAAGGGGGAACTTTTACCGTAACACATTACTTATATTGTTGTATAATATAACGTGTGTTTATTGTATTACTCAATTTAAATTTGTTGTTGTGTGTTTTGGTTTTAATATTTAATTGTTGTAGTTATTTCAAGGTGGGCTTGAAATTTAGTTTCTGAATTATGACAATACCAAAAGAAAAGAAACAAAAAAAAAAGAAAATTATGATTAGAAGTTCAAATAATATTAACATACAGTTTAATAGTTTCCTGATCTGTTTTTAATTCGTATTCGTATTCTGACATTCTGTTTGCGCATTCAATTTTCAAAAATGCAATATGCTTACTATAAATAACAAGATAATAACATAAAAAAAAAAACATTTGCAAACCAACTCTTGTGGTTTTTTTTAAATCTTTTTTCTTTCCTTTTTTTTTTGTTTTGTTTTTTGTTACTTAATGTAAAGCTTAATAAAAGTGTTAAAAAAACATAAAATAATTCATACAAATTTTAATTTTATATTTCTATTAAATATATATAAAAAAAAACGATTTTGTTGCTTTACGACTTTTTTTGTTTTATAATATTATATGATTATATAGTTTGTAGTTGTGTTGGTAACTTTCTTTCCACATGTTATATATAAATATATATTATATATTTGTATGTATATTAATGTTTTTTTTTTTTTGTATTGGTGGGGGGCTGCGCTTTTGTATTATTTCTGAATTATTTTTGTTTTGTGATTTTTTTTTTTATTGATTTCTTGTTTGATTATTAAATTTATTTATAGTTTTCATTCCCTTGGCAAAATAAAAAAATTTTCAATTTTATTTTCATAAATTGGATTATGAAAATATATATAACAAATTTGTTTGTTTGTTTTTTTTTTTTGCTTTTGTTTTTATGTGTATGTGTGTGTGTGTGTTGTAGTACGCAATGCCCGCACAAACAACAACAATGCAAAACACGACGCCGTATAACATTACATTCAAGTCGTTATATTATATATATATATACACATATATATTTTTTGTTTTTATTTTTATTTTATTTTTTTTTATTTAGCAAGCTTTTGGAAGTTGTGCTCAACGTTTTGGCGCTATCTATTGACTTCGTTGCAAACTGTTATACAAGAAGAGAGAGAGCTTTTAAAAGCTTATGTTACTGTATGTTGTTATCTTTACAATTTATTGTTGTTCTTGGTGTTAATATTTTCAGTAATTGTTGCTCCTGGTTGGTGATGATGTTGTTGTTGTTGTTGTCGTTGTTGCTGTCGTTCTCTCTTTTGTTCTTTTGCTTTGCTGTTGCCTCGCACTTGCCGCAATCGAGGGGCGGAGTAAATGTTCCGAGCTTTTGGAGCCGAGGGACGATTGATTATTTCATTAATTTGAGGAAAACTTAACCGTGTAAGAGAAAACTGTCTTGAGTTATCCGTATGTATTATGCTTGACACTATTATTGTTGTTGTTGTTGTAGTTGTAGTTGTTATTGTTGTTATTGTTGCGTATATAGGTTGCCCTAATTGTTGCCTCCCTTCCCCTCCCCTGTTATTATTGTTGTTGCTGCTGCTGCTCCTGCTGCATCCTCTTTTACTGCTGTGAGCTTGCCAGCTGCTGCTGAGTAGCTGCTGATCCATTGCCAGACGGCGGTGGCGGTGACGGCTGTTGCTGTTGCTGTTGCAACTGATGCGAGGACGCTGTCGACGATGGCTGCTGCTGCTGCTGTTGCTGCTGCTGCTGGTGATGCGCAGTTGTTGCCGATGATGACGACGCCGATGATTGATGCGATTGCGGAGGCAGCGACTGCTGTTGCTGCGGCGACTGTTGCTGCTGCAGTTGTTGAGTCCCACTTGGCGCTGCGCCAGTTAGATTCTGTTGCTGTTGTTGCAATTGTTGTTCTTTGGCAGCTTTTTGCTTTTTGGTCACTGGCGGCGGATTCGTCGAAAGCATCATGGCGCGAATTCGACGCTGTGCGGACTGTAAAGAGTAAAAAGTTGTGACATTATTCCCAATACTGTTTTCTTAAAAAAAAAAGTTATTTACATATATATAAATCAGAGACATAATATACACACACACACTTACCTGAACACTGTAGAATGGCCCAATAATGTGCACAGGTGTTTCCTCATCGCCGCCAGAAGGTGGCGCCAGCGCATGCTCTGGCAGCTTAATGACGCTACCCGTGACACGTTGTAGTTCACGCACATTCTGTCCGCCCTTGCCAATAATGCGTCCTACCTGTTCTCGGTAAACAAAAACAAAAGAAAAACAAAAACAAAAACAAAAAAAGCATTATTGTTAGCTTTACAATAATTTTAATAGTATTTTTAATAATTACAATAATGGCAAACAATTATTAAGAATAGAAAGTTATATTTAACTTTGTTTTTTTTTTTAAATTTAAAAATTAAAAAACAATAACAATAATGGACACACACCTGAGAACTGGCAACAAGCAGCTCCACCGTAAGGCGAACATCATCGGCACCGCACATGAAGCCCTCTTCGCGCATCTTTTCAAATATCATATACTGCGCCTTCCACTGACCCTCCGGTGTGCCAACAATCGTGACCTTGCGTTCAGTTTGTTGATCCAGCGGCTTGTCGGCGTCGAAGGGCGCAATTTTGAGGGATGCGCTTGAGAAGCGCATTATGCTGCGTATATGGGAGCCCTTGGTGCCAATGATTGCGCCAACAGCATTGTTCGGTATATAGAGATATGTTGTCTCCTGCATATCATTGGGAAATGTTGGTGGCACAACACTAGCCGGTGTCTTTGACATGGCAAAGCTTTGACACGAGGGGAACGGCATGCTCGTGTTGAAGACCATGCCGTTACCCGATGTCGACATCATTGCCATGGGATGGAGACCGGGAAACATAAGGCTCTGAGGCGCCATTGCCTGCAGATCGTTCTCATAGCTCTGGCGAAGTTTGGTGCTTATTTGATTTTCCGCGCGTGACATATTCTCGATTAAGCCCTTTACCGTTATAATGCGCTCCAAATTGAAGCTGTTAATGTCATTAATGGAACTAACAGTAATCTTTGTATCCGTATCCTGCATGATTCGTTTTATGGTATTTCCGCTCTTGCCAATAATACGACCAATTAAATTGTTATGGGCAAGTATCTTTAAACATATCTCGCTGCAATTAATTATTAAAATTATTAAAATTATATTAATTAAAAATTTTTTAATTTTTTTAATTTGTTCTTATTATATGTATAATATATATGGACATACGCCTTATTCGTGGACAGCGCCTCTTGTTGCATCACTTCCAATATACGCTTGCACGCATTAGTGCAATTCTCCGGATTGCCATAGATCGTTATGGACTTCTCAAGGGAGCCGACGTTCTCCTTGCGATGCACATCGACACGGGCCCGACTCTGTTGTGTAATGGTGCGTATAGTGCTACCTTGGCGTCCAATTATCGCACCGACCATCTCGCTTTGGACCAGAATGCGCAGCGGGAAGTCCGCTTGGCGTCCGGGTCCTGGCATGCCTGGATACGGATTACGTTGATTGCGTTGGCTGCGTCGTTGATTTTTGTCCAGTTGCTCCGCGTGTAATTTACTGCCCTCAAATTCAACACCGTTCAGACCACCAGCAGCTCTAAGGATGTTGTTGTCGTTTTTTTTTCGTTTTCGTTTAATGTTTGCGTAACAGGGAGAAATCGCAAAAAAGATATAGAAACCAGGTAAATAAAGTTGCAAAAATTTCAATAAAAACAAAAGTAAAAATAAAATGTGTATATAAATACATATGTACATACATACTTATGTACGTATGCATTGCATAATGTGGGAAGGTACGACATGTGTGTAAGTGTATATGAACAAATATATATATGAGTGTGTGTGTGTGCGTGTGTGTGTGTGTGTATATGTAGGATATATAATAAACAATTGAAGATCAGTTTCAGATAACAACAACAAGTCAAAAGTTGCTACAAACAAACGCGTCCTAATTAGCCACAACACACAATGCCCCACCCATAAATCACAAAAATGATGATGCCCCAAAAATTCAGTTCCAACCTCAAAACACAAGCTTTCAGCCTCGAAATTGTTGACAGTATCAAATAGGCCAGAATACTTTCAAATATGCACACACATATGCGTATGTATATTTCCAGGAATATTATAATTGTATATTAAGTGTGTACAGAATTTAATTATAAAAGGTTAAAGAAAATAATCAATATCGATCAGATTTCATTGATGGTCAATTATTTATTAGATGTTATATTGCCCCAATATTGTGTAAGTATGTCTGTATTTTCTTTTTATTTAATTTTTTTGCTTTTGTTTTTATTTTTATTTTTTTTTTTTTTGTTGTTTCTCGTCCAAAACATGTGATATGACCATCAATAATATCGATAATATACTATATTATCTATTGTATCGGTATACATATACATATATATTTATACTATATACATTATGTACCTTTGCGCCTGCTCAGGATTTTCGAATGTTATATGTACTGTTTGAGTATTTTGATCCTTACTAGAAATAGCCTCACATTGTTTGACGATGCCAAAGGGCTTCAGAAGCGGTTCGATGTCTTCGAAACGTGTTTGCAGCGGTATGCCGCTTATTAAGATTTTTGATGTCGTAACACTGTGAAGAAAATAGCGTAAAACACACACAAAAAAACACAAAAAAAGGAAGAGAAATAATAACACATACGAGACAACAAAAACATTAAAGATAAAAACAAACAAACAAACAAACAAAAATGATAATAATAATGATAAACAAATAAATAAATAAATAAATAAATAATAAGAAAAATTATTACAAAGTAGTTGTGAAATTTTTGTTTGTTTGTAATAAAATATAATAATCAAAACAAACACAAAATAATAATAAACAAAAAAAGAGACAGAGATAGAGATAGAGAGAGAGACATAGATAGAGATAGAAGGAGACAAAAGAGAGAGTAGTAGTAGTATGTCAATAAGAGTGAGCAGCGCAACTAACATCTAGAGAGCAAGAGATAGCGAGAGCGTGAAAATGAGACTGCGTGAGTTTCAGGCTGATTTTATTATAATATTTCTCATTTAAATATATTTTCTATTAATATAAAAATTTTTTTTCTTTTTTAATTTTTTGTTTTGTGCTTTATGGATTGTAAGAGGAGCTGTATGTTGTGGTGTAGCGATAACGAAGAAACAGATCACATGAATGCATAACACAAAAGAGTATATAAATACGGGTCAAGAGAAACAGAGAGAGAGAGACAGAGAGAGAAGTAAAATGCAATTATGGTAAGCCAAAAAGAGAACGCACCTGATCGACTAGATCCTTAGATTTGTAAAAAAATTATATATATGTATTTAATTTTTAATTGTTAATAACTATTGTCGTATGTACGTAAATAATAGTTAAATAGGCAGATAGACAGAGAGAGAGAGAGAGAGAGAGAGAGAGAGAGAGAGGATGCTAGAAAGGAGCAACATACTTAAGCACATACAGACATACATAATCACATTTGATAATAAGATACAAATGTATCTCAATATTGTCAAATCAACATTTCGAACGTTGTATCCTAATGTCCTTATCCTTTTTTTTTATGGATGTACAAACAGATTTTGTTAACAATTTATTATTTATGTATATTCTAGTTAAATGTGGTCAACATGTGATCCATAATTACTTTAAGGATACTAAGCCAATGTCTATTGTAGCTACACAGTACAAACAAAAAAAAATCATATGGAATTAAAAAGCAGACAAAGGATAGAGGATGATAATATCCTGTTGCCATAACGGCATCGCAGACAACTTAAGCTAAACACTAACAATAGCAACACGAACAATAAAAATAAAAATAAAAATAAAAAAATAATAATAATAATGCGGTACTTTTATTTCTTTACGGCGCTCCAACAAACAAACAAACAAACAAAAGCAACAACGTTGAAGCATACAAAAAACAAGATAAGTGCAAAATCTCAATCTGATGCTCCTTACTGCTGATGCTGCTGTCGTCGTCTGGAATGTTGCACATTTAATATCGTGTTTATTTTTCTTGGAAGTAATTTCACTCCAGTCGCCGTCAAGCCAAAGCCAAAGCCAAAGTCAAAGCCGAAGTCGAAGTCAAAGCCAAAACGGGCGTCGGACGACGAAGTGAAGCCGCCAAAACCAGAACAAATAAAAAAAAAACAAAAAAAAAACTTAAAAAAAAAACCTACACAATAACAGCAACAAATTCAATGAACAAGAAACAACAAGAGAGAAAGCTCCAGTCTAGACTGCTCGACTCAAAAACACCCCGCAATAACTTATCATAGTATGTACCTAAATACATAGTTGCATTAGTATTTTCATACATATATATATTATATATATATATATGTATGTATATGCAAACACATACTCCCAAAGACGTTGTATTTGGAAAAGCTTAGAAGGAAAAATATTTAATACAGGCGTATATGTATTTAATAAATAAAATAAATGTATTTGCCTTTAATTTATTTAATATTTATTATTACAAATATACGTATGTATATTTAATTTGAATTATTTAACTTCACCAAGGCAAAACTAATAGCAATTTGCAAATAAGTTAAGAGTGCTTAAGAGAACGAAAGAGCAAACGAGCGTTCTAAGCTGCGTTGTTTATCATAATCTTTCTGTAGCTCAATTAAAATTTGTATATATACATTTAAGATTAATTTTTGTTAAAAATAAAAAAAAATAAGCTTGGAACAGGCCCCCCTTCCATTCTATTTAATATATATTTGAAATGTTTAAATTTCGTACCATACATTTTCATTCAATTATACATAATGCCCATCATATTGACAGATTGAATTTAAGAATATTATTTAATTATTTCTCAGTTATCAAATTTATTTAAATTTCGTATTAATTTTTCATTTTCCAAATATTTGAGTACACATCGTATTTTTTTTTAACAAACAGGCACTGTATCTGTCTCTGTATATTGTAAATGCATAGAACTGCATTTTCTTTTACTTTTGAGTTGTTTTCATTTTTTACAAAATGTATTTTTTTTATGCTGCTGGTTTTTCTTAGAATTTAAGTTAAAACAACGAAAAATTTGCTATATCTGCTTTATGTGAAGTTTATATGTAAGTGCATATGGCGTGAGAGAGTTTAAGAGAATTATACATACATATGCATATAGTATATTTGAGTCGTTGGCGCAGGGAAGAGTGCATATGGACATGTATGTATGTATGTATATGTATTGCACTGTCAAGAAATTTGCTAGCTCTGCATTTTTTCCACATAATTTATACACACATACATACATACATACATACATACATACAGATGCATACACACATTTATATGCAGATAGAATAAATGCGGTTGGTGTAAAAATCACTTTTGACTCTGCATTGTGACCATACAACTGTTGCGCACAGTTTGGATAGCATTGCGCATGCGTTCCATAATGCAACAAGCAGAAATAGTATGTACGCATGTATGTATGTACACAACACACATATGTATAGCCATGTATGCGTGTATAGGGGTTGTCGAAAAAAGAGTTGCATAGGGGCGTCATCTTACGACCCACCCATGTCCAGCCTCAATAATTTTATATTTGTATGTATGTATGTATGTATGAATCTATGTGTATATGCAAATATCATTGCTGCTGCAGTTCGTTAACATCGACGCCACCAATAAAAAAAAATTCCCACTCATTTGCTCTCTTTAGTTTCGACGCGTGGCAGAGAAAAGAAGAGCACGGGAGCGGCTTTTTTTTGTTGTTGTTGTTGTATTATACGACTGCTGTGGCGCCTAAGCAATGACCCCTGTTTGGCGCTCTCATTCTCTCTTACACAAAACATATGTATATACATAACACACAACACATACAAGTACAACACCTGAGCGTGCCGGTTTTGTTGTCAATGCATGCAGCCCTTTTTCCATATACATACATACACACACACACACACATAAGTACGTAGGTATACGGACAGGCCTCGCAATCAATATACATACATACATACATACTGCATGAATCTGCAGCGCAGTCAGCGCCGCTGTCAGCGTTTTGTGTGTTGTTCATTTGGTATTAAAAAAATTTTTTTTTTTAATTTTGTATACAATACTCATGCAAGTATACAGCCCTGTACCCAATAATAGAAACAAAATTTAAAACGCAAATAATGAATTTGTTATCAAACTCTTTACACATTAACGGTCTACAAATTGACCTTAAAATACATTTGTATGTCTATAAAAAAAATATTGTTCCCTTAATACTTTCTGTCAATTGTGTATTTACTACAGTTCTTTCAATCACTCAGCTCACATTTCAACTAATCCTCAGTATCAAATCTTATAGGAAATTTGTTGGATTTAAGTTAATTTGTTTGAAAACAAATATGTATTATTAATTACGAATTGCATTAACTATGGCGAGTGTGCACTGTGCATTGTATACATTCTTATACACATGTTGCATTTTTCGCTCGGTGGCAGCAGGCGCAACAATAACACGCGTACAATGCACAAACACGCACACAAACAAAAAAGTACGTAAGCAAGTTTTTTTTACATGTATTTATATATACATAACTGTGTGTATGTGAGCTCGGTTTGCTTACATTTTTTGTTTTGAGAATTTTTATGAATGAAAAAAGAAAGGAATCTCTTGCGTTGCCGTCGAACGTCGCGACGTTGACTGCTGCAGTTACATATGGTATGTACATACATGCGTATGTATGTATTGCTCTTTATGCATGTGTATTAATATTTTTGAATTTTTGTATTTTTCATTTACATATACATACATACATATGCGTGCATATATCACTACGAACATACGCAGATTAACACACTCTGCATGACGCATACTTCAATGTGCGTGCATATGTGTATGCGTGCGTGTGTCGATTTTGTTCGTTCTATTTCCAAAGCATTCCACAAGTTGCTTGGCATTGTGGTGCTGCCGTTGACGTTGGTAATTTTTTGCGCACAGTCAGCGTCGACTGCAAGCTACCGTTATTTTTGTTGTTATTGTTTTCTTTTTTTCTGTGCACTATTGCGCCTGTTGCTGCATTTATATTTCCTTCTCTCTTTTTCTCACTCTTCTCTTTATTGTTTCTTTCCCATCGTTTTGCCAATGTTTGCACTTAATTTGCAGCTCTTATCTATGCCCTTCCCCCAAGACACACCCTCAACACATACACATTGCATACAAACGCATTTTATTACTTACGTATGTATGTACATACACATATATGCATATTTATTTATATTTGTTTAAGTTTGAAGATAGAAACTTGTTTTAAGCAAAAATAAGCACAGCCGCAATAATAAAATGCAATTGCATTGTTGTTGTTGCCAATTTGACTCAATTTGGACCGGTAAAAGCGGCACAGTTCACTTTATTTTTGTTTAAATTAATATCCATATGTATGTATGTATGTACATCAAACCCTTGGTTATTTTACCTCTCCGACAAATGCTCATTCCCATTTCCATTTTCACCCATTAATTATCGAAGTTATAAAAAGGTGGCAATGCTTTTTAAAAAAACAGCTAATTTGTAGGTGGTGGGTGAGTGGTAGATAGGTTTAGGTGCAGTAACCATATGGCAAGCCATAGGCTTCAATTGGATATGATTTTATTAACTTTTTTTTGTGAGCATTATAATCAATATCAAAATCAGATTAAAGTTGTGACAGAACCAGAAGAACCTAAAAACTAAACATATCTTTGAATGTTTTATGAATTGATGTAAATGGAGAAAATCTGTAAAAGCAGCGCCAAAAAAAATAAAAACAAAACAAATAAAAAGGAATAGTTAAGGATATGTAATGATATTTCATGAATTACAATGTGGGTACTCATTTGGCATAAGAAAATCGTCAATGGTAATTTTAAGACAGGCGAGTAAATGAACGAAGTAAATAAAGTGCATAAGCAAAGTGAATTTGTAATTTCAATAAAAGGAAAATTGCCGAATTAAATACCAATACTACAATTAATTGAGCGCAAAGTTTATATTGCTTTGCAGGAAATTAAATTAGCAGAACTTACAGCACTTTGCAGAACCAGCAACTATTTTTATGATTAAATTTCCCCACCAACTAAACCCATTTTATATGCAAAAATGAGGAACCGGTACCGTCGTTTTCAATAGAATGTTCAATAAATAAATGCACAGCATAAAGTTTTCAAATAATAGCGCAAGTAAATTAGAATCTTTAATTTTTTCATTTGAAATTTTAAAGTGTTCCCGTCTTTTTTGGGGCACGATTGGCACAAAATTTGTCGTATTTGGTAAAATGCATGCATTTTGTGGTTGTGTGACTTTTACCATTTACCATTTATGATTTTCTTATACAAAGTGAATACCCACAATACATTGTGCGGCTCGAGGTTCGATTCTAAGCTGCTTATCAACACTTAACACAAAAGATAATAATAAATCATAAATTTAAGAGAATCCAAGAGAGCTGACAGACACTGAGAGAGGATATTGGCAATTAAACACTCACCGATCAAAAAAACGTGGTATTTTTGCATTGTGTTGCTGTTGTTGTTGTTGTTGCTGCTGCTGTTGTTGATGATGATGGTGATTATAATAATGGTGATTATTACTATTGACATTGATTCTGTGATTGTTGTTGTTGGGATAAATGTTGTTGGTGTGCATTTTTAGTTTCTTATCTTGTGTGATTTTGCAACTGCTGCCAAATTTCCTGTTACTTTTTCACTTTCTTAATAAATGTACATATGTATGTGCATACATACATATAATATATTAAAATTTATGCACAAGTATCTGTATATGTTTATTTGCGAAAACATACATATGGCAACACACGCTTCTATGTACAAATAGACAAACAAACAAAAAATTGCTCTTAATTTCGCTCTATTTTCTATTATTTATTTAAACTTAACTAGAGAGTCGAAAAAAGACAACAGATAAAAGAGCGATAGCGTGTGAACATTTTGATATCAATTTTAAAAAAAGAGTTTTTGTTGCTTAGTTTTTTTTTTAAGTTTTGGCCGTAGTCATGACGTAGAAAACACGCACAAAAAACGCGAAAGCTTACGAACGAGCTGAGCACAAAATCAAACAAGTACGTACGAACTACCTCATAACGGACAAGCCGAATCATACGCTCTTACACACTTGCACGCGACAAAAATTTATAGCAAAATTAATTTTATTTATTTATTTATATTAATACGATTATAATTCTTATTTTAGTGTTTTTGATCTTTTAGCGCTGTTGCTTCTCCTAAATATTCGTTTTGTTTTCAGTCTATTGTTGTGACGCGAATGGGCTCTGATTCCGTTAACAACTTACTGCTCTTGCGGGGGAGGTGCTGCAAGCAGAGCATATAAACGTAGTACAAAACGAGGCCGCGCTAGGTGGGGCGGGCATACATAAGTATATATGTATGTGACTCACATATTAAACGCAATTTTGAGACAACTGCGCACGCTCACAATTTGCATGCATTTGCAAAAATAGTATCGATAGCAGCAATAGGTGAGCGATAACAGACTATCGATAAGAAAAATATACATATAAACATGTATGTCTATAAAAGTGTGTGTATGTTATGTTATAACTATTATTAATTTTATAACTACATATGTATACATTCATATGTATTTATATATATCACGATTGAATGAAACTTTTAGTTTTACGTGAGTGTAATTCGTGCTGGCTAGCAAGAAGAGCACTTGCTGCCGCCCCTTTACACACTTACATTTATGCATACACATATGCATACATGTATGTATATACGATCCACGCATGTTCTGCTTTAAGAGAGAATGCCTTAAATTGCAGGAAATACTGAAGCAAAAGCACAGATCAGTAATTTACATGCTCATTCTTTCTTCCCCCTCTTTAGAACAATTTCGCTATGAAACAGTATATATATATATATATGTGTGTGTGTGTGTGCGCGTGTCCATGTGTGTAAAAGAGAGATAAACAGAAGCAGCGTCGCAGACTCAGATTACCGAGTACACAAGCCAGAGTAAAGCAAAGTAGGTCAGTTTATTTGTCGTTGTTAGTTGAGCTGAGCGCATATGGACATGTTTTTAGTTATACGCATGTTCATATATATATATACGTATATGTTTATTCAAATTGATTTTTATTGTCAAACGGTATTTCATTTAAGCGCCTTTTATTTACTTTTTTTTTTATTAAGTGCCAACGTCGCAGTAGTTGCAATTTGCCAAACAAGAAATTGTATAAGGAAAAAGAGAGCAAAAAAGCACTCTCCCACACACACAAAACAGGCTGGCACCGGCTTGATATGTCGTCATAACGGTACACACACATACATGTTTATTTGCTTGTTAGCACAAAAAAGTGATAAAGGTCCAAAGAAAAAAATACTACGAAAAGTTAAAAACAAGATGCAATATGCCCATCATATATGTAAGCATTCATTAAAATTTTATTTAATTTTTTTCTATTCAAATATTGTTCTAATCTCTTTTTTACACTTTTATGTTATCTCACTTTTCGAAGTTTTTACTTTATTTTATTTATGATTTTTGGTAGTAATATATTTTTGTTGCTGGGGGACTGTTTGTTTAAATACCAATATCACTTATAGCCAAAGAGCAACAAAGCACAATTTTTAAAAAATATATTTTTATTTTTTTTTTTTGCGCCCACGATGACTATTGATAAAAAAAAAACAAGAACAAAAATAAAAGTGAAAAAAATAACTACAAAACACACACACACAAAAGACTCAATACACTAACACACCAAAAAGAGCAGAAACGTAATAAATATTTTTTTTTTCTTTTTTATGTATAATTCTTTCTGTTGCTTCGCGTTGCCGAAAGCCCGTTGGAATTATATTTGTTAATGTTGTTGTTGCTAAAACTACGACGCCTGCTTCCGAAAAATACGACCGCAAAATACAAAGAGCATTTAACTACTGAAACTAAAAACAGCGCGAACAAAGAGCGAGGCGCAAAAAAGTCAATCGACTCTCAACCAAACGGAACAGAACGAAACGGGACGGTAAAGTAAAAGAAAACAAGAACAGAAAAAAAACGCAAGTGACAGCGCATTTGGTGCCCCATTCAGAGAGCTTGTAAGAGAGGGAGAGCTTGAAGAGAACGTGGCCAGCCAGTCAGCCGGCTACGCGACTGCAAAGCGACAAAGAAAAGCCAAAGTTGTCGTCTCCACATGTTGTTATTATTATTATTTTTTTTTAATTACACATGTCTGCATTTGTGGCATGAGAAAAAGTATATTGGAGGTATGTGCATACATACATATATATATTTATACATTTATATATATATCCATATATATATATACATATATTGTAAGACATTTTTGGCAAAAAACAAACAAATTAATTAGGAAAAATATTTAAAACGGAAAGTTCACGTATCTGGAAAATTTTCGTTTCCGACTTTGAAAAAATTTAAAAGTGCATTACTATCTGACGGATACTATATAGTGGTGACAGCTTTTGAGCTTGTTAGTGGTTTCGATCTGGGAAGACAGAGCAAATAAATGTATACAAACAATTTTATTTCTTAGCAGCAACTTCATTAGCCATCTTGACAACTCTGTTCATGATTGTCAAGTGTAGCGCGACAAAAGCTCAAAGCATAGAACGCAGCAGAAGCAACAACAGAGTCAGCGGCAGCAGCCTTCTCCAACTCCGAACCAAACCGGCGTTCATATCAGCGATGGCGCGATACTCTTACTCTTACTCTCGCGCTCTTTTCAAATTGTTGCGCTTTTTCACACATTTACATGCATACAAGTGTACATGCGTATTTCTCGCATGGCAAGTTGGTTTTACTTGCTCGCTCTTTTTTTTTATTTTATTACGTGTTTTTGTTTGCTCGGAACAAAAAGTGCAACAACTTTAAGCGCGTTGCCTTCGATTACGTCACGCATTCGTATTGCATGCGTAGGAACGCACACAACTATATAAGTATACGTGCATATGCGAATGCATATGCATGTATTTATGTATGAATGCGTGTTGTTTTGATTTGGCATCAAGCAACGAGAGCACCTCAACTGTTTGCTATTTCCGGCCATTTATTGTTCCTCCACATTAGTTTTTGATTATGACGTCGACGTGGCGGTTGGCATACATACATACATGCATATTTAACTACTGAAATACTGTGTACATAACCACACATAAGTATGTATGTGTGTATGTACGTACATGCATAGATACAGTGTAGACTCGATATAAGGAATGATTGCATTAAATTGGATATTTATAAATTCAGAGTAATTTTTAAGTTTTGTGGATACATATGTATGGCTGTTATACATACATACATACATAGATGTAAAAGCGAGCAAAAAACTACAAATAAGTAAATAAAATAAAAACGGTAAAAACAGTTGTAAGCAAGCAAACGATGGGCAACAACCGCTTAAGGTTAATACAAAAAAAATATATAAATAAATAAACAAATAAAAAAAAAAATCAACTTAATTTTGGTAGTTCAATGGCCTCAATAAAGAGCAGCAGAAACAGCAGCAGCAGCAGCAGCAGAAACAGCAGTAACAGCAACGTTTACAGCCGGCCGGTTAACTTGATCGTAAATTGTTGATAACGCCGCTGCGCAGCGCCGCAGCAACAGTGGCAACAGAGCAGTGACGCGTCGCGACGTCACCCAAAAGCATAACAACAACAATAAACCGAGTCGCCAATGGACACAGCGTATGCTTTAAGAAAAGCTCTCTGTCTCTCTTAGCATAGTACGAAATAGATCTATGTATGTTTTTTTTTAAATGCAATACTGTCTGTCTCTCTCTCTACAGTAAAGAGAATGAGTGAAAGAGAGCAACAGCAGCAGCTTTTGAATTAACAGTAGCGAGCTTACATGCAGCTGTCGCAAAGTATAATGAAAAAACAAAAAATAATACAAATAAAATTATAATAATAATAGTAATAAAAAAAAAACAAAATAATAATAATAAAAACAAAAACTGCGACTAAGCAAAGTGTCTTATCAGAGGCGACCTCGGCCCTTACTAGGTGACAGCAAGAACAATAACAAACAATGGCCAGGTAATACCTTAGTTTTACCTGCTGCTCCTTCTACGCTCCTGTATCCCGTCAGAATGCATGTCGAACGCAAGGATCTGAGACCGAAAATGTAAAAGGGTTGCTCAGCCACTGACGCTACTGCTGCTGCAGTTAAGGGTGCGAGTGCCAGGAAGAAAGCGATCATCACTCAACCGGCTAAATAACGGTAGAGGAAAGAAAGTCAAGAAAGGAAGCCAACGGTCGCACAAGTATACATACATACATATATGTACATACGTATATGTATGTATGTGAATTCTTTTTCTCAACCATTTGGAATGGTTCGAGTGAGTACTGATCGTCAGATCATTATTATCATCACCATCATCAGATCGGGTGTTGCACGTGTCGCGACAGTTGGCCAATGAGCGCGCCATTTGAAAAGAGAGCAAAGAGAAAGAGGGACGATGCGAGAAAGCAATAAACTATTGTAAAGAATCGAGTACTGTTTCATTATACATATGTATGCAATGTATGTAATGCTTAAAAATACATATGTATCTGTATGTATGTATGTATGTACACCCTCTGCGAACAAACAACAAAGTCCTGCATGTGCCATCTTGAAGTGCGAAAAATAAGAAATGAATACAAATGAAAATGCAATTAAGATGTATGTATGTATGTATGTATGTATATACACTGTATCGCAGCTAGCGAATGCCTTAATTTCGACATTAAATTAATATTGTATATACATACATATGTATGTATTTACATAGGCAGACGCATATGCAAGTTCATGTACATACATACAGATATGTATGTAAACTGTGATATGTATGTATGTATATACTATGCGTCTTAATAACATTATAATGATGTTTAAATAACAGCCGCTAACGATGCTAACGCCGACGCAAATGCAGTTGCGAAAGGGCCAACTCGGAGGTAAGGAAATACACACAGACACACACACACACATACATATACACGCGCACACACACACTATCTCTCTCTTTTCACTCTATTCATGCATCTACATACATAATATTTATGTACATGTTTGTGTACAAATACACACACACACACACATGCTTGTGTGTGTGTGTGTGTATCTCGATTCCTTTAGCCCTTCTGACCATGAAATTTCATTGCCCGGATTTGTGGTCTCAGTTCTATGCCAAAGGCAGAGCAGCATTCTTGAAAAACTAAGCCAGCAGTAACACGAATCTCTCACCATGCGACGGCCAAAGTGTTAGTGTGTGTGTTTTGCTGTTGTGTCGTTGAATTCTTGGAAATTTCTAATGAACACAAACACAAAAAGGAGGACACAAAAATGTTGTGGAAAACAAAATTAAATAAAAATACAGCAGAAAAAAAATGAAACCGAAATAATGTGGATCAAACGCACGCTAAATAAGTACAAACAAGAGGAACGTGAGAAGAGCCATGAGAATTAAATAAGGCACACACACACACACACACACACGCACACACACACAGAGGCTTTGTATTTGTACGTACATATGCACGTATGCATGTGTGTATGTATGTATAGGCAAGGCATGTGCGCCGACGCAGAAGCCGTTTGATATGCATAGAAATTTGCTCTAAAGCTATCAAATGATCCACACAGGAAATATTTAAATGGAGAGTATGTATGTATATGCATGTATGCATTTAAATACATATGTATGTATGTATGTATGTATAGAATACTTGTATCAATCATTACATCAGTCGTTTTTCGAATTATGAACCCTGCCCGTGATGACAGTTATATTGTAGTTAACATCAAAGATATGTATGTATGTATGTATGTGTATATGGTATATATATATATATTTTATTTATCTCAATTTTATCTCAGTTATCCATACCTTGCAATAATTAATTATGCATTTATTTATAATATATAAGCACTAATTATGAATTTATTTATAATAAATTTATAAAAACATAATAATAAGACATAATAAAGTCTTGTTTAACAAAAATTGTGCATGTAAATGATTTCATTAAATTTTTTCCTCTTTTTTTTAATTTTTTATTTTTTTTGAAGGATCATGGCAGTTTTATGCTCAAGGATTCGTGTCCTTCCCACAAAACACGCGCCTGACGATACTCTATGATCGAGTTAGGGCAGGGCAGGGTAGGCATTGCCAGAGTTAAATTTAAATCTTGCTTTTTTACCTGCGTTTTCACATACAAACACCCGCATCGCGCTACTGACTACCTGGCCCATATACATACATACATACATAAGTGTACAACCATATATGCATATGTATGTATGTATGTATGCTATATATGTATATAATTTTTTTTTATTTTTGGCTGTCTTGAATTTGCATCCTGTTTAAGTTTCGCTGACAACAAGAGCAACAAAAAGCTAAAAAGACTCGACGTCCTTCAAGCTCTTCCGCTGGGCAACACACTTGCATAAATGTATGTATGTATGTATGTATGTATGTATGTATGTATGTATGTATGTACATAAATATATACAGAAATTTTTATATACTTGGAATACGCCTTCTAGCCGCCCCCGCGCTATGTGGCACAACATTTTGCCCTCTGTGAATTTTTGGCGGGCTTTGCTTCCTCTTCTACTTGATTTCATTCAAATACCAATTTAATGCCGATTTGCTATTCTATAAGTCCTCAGCTCATTATTATCATTATAATAATAATCGGTCGCAGCGGCGTTTGATGATCGCGTCGATCACAAAACGAGTTTGGCTTCAATGAAATGAGGAAAGGCAGCAATAAAAACAAAAAAAAAAAATTGAGACGACGACGGGGGTGTTATCGCACAAGGCGTCGCTTGAATGGAGCATAGTAATACACATACATATATATATACACACACACACACACACATTTAGTCCAAGGTCAGCTAGTGAGCTACGATCGCGCCACAGCTGCCGCCACATGGCGTATGCGTAATACGGCAATCTAATCAACCCCCAGGGGAAAAAAAATACTTAAAGGGATCGCAAGATTTTGCCTTACTTTTTCTCTTTTTTATACATATTTATAAATTTTTTGTTGTATGCCTGCTTCTCTTGCCACTAATTTGACTGTCAATCATATAGGACTTGGCAAGGACACAACGACTGCTGGACTGCAGGAATATGTTAATAATCGATGGGAATCAAATATGAGGCAAATATCAGGCTAGGCAGTGATTGCCACTAAAGATTAGAATGCGATATGATGATGATGATTATGATCGGATCTGGCTTCCTCCTTTCTGACTAATGGAAAAGATACAAAGATACTTCACACACAGACTTAAACACACACATACACACACATACACATACTAGATGTACTCGTGACGAGTATGACAGCCAAAAGGGCAGCAAAATGCGAAATATAGGGTAAAACTACAGCGATTAGATGAAGCTCAGAGGGTGAAAAACAACAGCAACAACAGCAATAACAACAATAATATACAAAAATAAAACAAAAACAAAAAAAAAGTGGATTTTTTCTACCCTCGACCTCCCCCCAAACAACCGACCAAACGGTCGTTTACACTCTTATGCAAGACAAATTGGCAAACGCACGCAGAGACCTCAAGGAATTGCCGCTCAGATTTTCAATGTCTGCTGCAAGTGAACAAATATTAGAAGAAGAAGAAGTGGGAAACATGAACAAAAAAAAACAGAAAAACAAAAAAAAAAGGATTCCAAAATCCTTCGAAGTATAATTAAAAATGTTTTGAGGCACTGTTTCTAACGGGCTGAACGTCGGACGGATTGACCGACGGAAATGTGAGAAACACGTTTTTGCCATAAGGAAATGAGGGAAAGTACCCAAAAGATGTATCTAAGGCTCAAACGCCAACTCAGCGATGAAACCTGATTACACGCTACAAACAAACAAACAAATACACACACACATACACACACACACTCGCACACATACACATACACACACACACAGCTCCATAGAGATCCTCTCATAGAGTATTGCAGAGGCGGCTGGGCAACCCTTTAGAACTTTTTGTGTTTCCTTTTTGATGGTTTTTTCTTATTTTTTTTTCTTTTTCTTTTTTTTTTTTAAATTTTTTTCTTTTTAATTTTTAGTCTTTTTCTAAGCAGACTCTGCTGCTGCTGCTGTTGCCGCTGTTGCCGCTGCCGCCGCGGCATGTTTTCTTTGGCGGATTATACGAATGCTACAGAAAAAGATTTCGATTGCCTTCGCCTCAGGTTGTACTACCTACATGTACATGTACATGTATGTATATATAAATAAATAAATAAATAAATAAATAAATAAATATATATATATATGTATATGTATACATACATCCATATACGTATTCTAAATATACGAGTGTTTTTCCTTTTTTTGGAGGTTCCTTTTAAAAATTCGTTAAGTAATTTTACCAAATTGCATGCAACAAAAAAAAGCCACCCACACACATACACATACACACATACATGCATTCACAATTTTCTCAATGCACTGCCGGACAGCCGGAAAATGAGCTTTGGTTAACGTGGACGCTTGCGCCCGCGCCTACAGCTGTTGTGACTTAATACGATCAAAGCTTTTAGACGGATTTCAAAGCTTTATAAAAAAAAAAAACACCAAAAGCTCGCCCTCACATTACAATTTTACAAACACAAACACAGGCATAATACCATATCACATGTATATAATTTTGTAGTTATTAAAAGGCGGAACTAATGATATTATTTCCCCACCTTTAGCACTTTCTTCTTGCTAATTCATTTCCCCTTGTGATGGCAAATGCATATGTACATACAATACATATGTATGTATGTAGATGTGCGATATGACCTGGTGAGAATGCTAAGGATGCTTCTGAGTCAGAGAGATCTATACGAATACGATTGCGTCGGTTCGGTAGATCATTTTTTTTTTACTTCTCATATGTATATACGTATATAGTTTTATTTTTTTGTTTTTGTTTTTGCTTGTCAAATACCTTTATTGTGTATATTGAGCTTGTCGAGGGGTGTACACACACACACAGACACACACTCACACATAGTCTTCCTGGTCAAAGTTGAGAGCACTAGAAACAGGTAAGAGGGGTAGTGGAGTGGTGTAGGGAGTTAGCGGGTTAGCTGGTTGCAGTTTGTAGCTGGTAGCTGATAGCTGATAGCTTATGCTCCTGTTCCTGCTGTCCATGATGATGTATGTGACAATGATAACAACTGCGATGCGATGCGATGGTCAGCTCTAGCTTTACCCCTAGGCTACTGTATGTCTACTTCCATTTCTGCCTCCACCTCTCACCCTACCCTATCTGGTATAGTAGCTACCTCGGTTATGTTGTATTCGGTGGTTCCTTTAAGATCTCTGTTCAGCTCTGCTCTGATCTAGTCGGCTCAGTGTTTACTTACACCACTTGAGCTTAACTCGGCGCGGCCAGAGAGTTGATGAGGGTCGAATTCAGTTGATTTGGGTTGTGTTTTTTTTTTCTTTTTCTTTTCTTTTGGCTTGGGTTTGGATTGTGTGCATCATCTAGCCGGCTCGTCTTTGGGTCTGCTGAGAGCGTTCAGTTTTTTTTTTTCTTTAAATATATTTTTTGTATGATATGCCCAATTTATCACAGGAAATTAGCTGCTATTTAGCAGCGTTGTACGTTCAAAAAATGGAAAAGAGGTTGAGGCAACAAGGATTGCTAGAGCAAAAAAAAAAAACAGGGTAAGGGGCGACATACGGTTAGGGGGGAGGGAAATAGGCGTTCAAATAGTTAGACCTAGCTGGCCACAGTCACAGTCACACTCACACTCACACTCACAGTGACACATTCGAGTTCACATTGAAAAAATTCTTATTCACAGACTCAGGCAGCGGGTGTGCCACACAGAGGCAAGTTTCTTGTTATTTGGCGTGATAATTTGTGCAATTGTGGATTGCATATACAAGGATCTATAATACCCTATACTGTGGACACCCTAATGCTCTATCGCTCTATCGCCCTACTCTCTTACTGCGGCCCCTTATGCTCTAGGGTCTAACGCCTAGGGCACAGTTATCTGGTTTGAGTTTAAGTTTGCTGTTTCCCCCCCTTCCCCGTCCCCGTTCCCGTACCCATACCCCACTGCCTGGCCTGCCTTGTTTGCCACATCTAAAGGGTTTAGGATTACGTGTTAGGTGGAACTAGTCGTTTTCAGCGCGTGAGTGAGGCGTATCTAAAATGTTGTGGCGCCATTTTGTAAAGCCTTCTTCAGCCCTAACTACGTGCATTTGCATGTGTGTGTGTGTGTGTGTGTGTGTGTGTGTGTGTGTGTGTGTGTGTCTGTGTGTCTGTGCTTCTAAATGTATGTATATTATGATTGAGCAGATTTATTAAATTAATTACCACTCACTAGGTGGGCGGGCGTCTTAAACCAATTTTAAAGCAACTTTTACAAATATATATATATATTATAGAAAATATTTTTTATCAAAGGCCTAACATGAAATTGTTTTATTTTTTTTTTTTCATTATTAAACAAATTATAGAATTGACATCAAATGCAATAAAAACTAAAAATGATTTCTTTAGTACCAGGAGAAAAAGTTACAAGAAAACTGAATAAAATTTTTTGTTTTTTTTTTTTTGCAAATGAATAATTCCTCAAAGGAACTTTTATTAATTATTTATTTATTTTTATTTATTAATTTTCCCTTTTAGTAACGAATTGTTAGAATCGTTTGAATAAATTGTAATTTTGTTTATTACAGATTTAAAAAAAAATGCTACAAAGCATCACAACAACTACGAAGGAAAAGGTGAAGATTTGATGTGAATATAAATATATATGTATATAAGCGTATATATATGTATTAATATATATGTATATACATATACATAAATATATGTATATATGTATATATACTATATGTGTATATTTAGCAATACTTTAAAGGCTCTACCAGAGACTTATAATATGTTACATAGGCAACTACATATCGGAGAAGAGAACATATATACACATATACGTACATACCCATGCATACATATGTACGCATGTATGTACATACATATGCATGCAATTATAAATATAATATGTAAATGTATGTTTGCATGGAAAGGATTATTGATAATAGAAGAGGGTGAAAATACGAGATATAATTGTTAAGTGTAAAATTTGGTGTTTTTGTTTTTTTCTTGTTTTTCTTTTTGTTGTTGTTGTTTGTATTTCTTTCATTTATCGATTTGGTTTAATTGAAAAAATGGGATTTAATAAAAATGTTAAATAAATACCTTGAGGTGCCAGCACCTTCCAATTGCTGCCGATCCAATGGCGGATCGAAAATTTGCTCTCGATCCTCTTTTGATAATTCCAAATCGGCGAATTGATCCAGTTCGGAAGCCATCTTTATAACAGTAACTTCTGCTAATTGCTGTGTCGCGTTTTAACAACAAAAAAAAAACAACTTTTATTGATTGCTTGTATATATATGTATATATATATGTATATATATATAGGCTTATATATATATATATTTAATTTTTTAAAATAACTTTTCTCGTTGTCGTTGGACTTTTTGTTTTACTTGATTTGTTGTTGTTTTGGTTTGTTTTTTTTTTGTTTTCTTTCTTTGTTTTGAGGGGGAGGTTGGGGGTTTTGAGTTGAGTTCGGCTCGACTTCGTACAAAAAAAATATATCTGTATGTGTATATAGTAAAAATTTCGTACTTTTTGTTTCTGTTGTTCTGTTCTATTTCAGTTTAAATATAATAAATTGATCGGGCACGTTTCGATATGAAAACACACTTGAGAATTTTGAAATTTAGGATTTTTGTATGTTTCTTTAATATTTTATCTTTGTTTTTTTTTTTTTTTGTTCGTTTGTTTATTTTCTTTTTGTGATATTCCCGGTTTAAACTTTGCGCAGAACTTGTGTGTGGAATGCTTGAAAGGACGTTTCTTTTTGTTTAAATTTTGTTGCCTAAATTTGTGTTATGTCTCATGTCCTTGGATGTTTTAGTTTCTTTGTTGTTGTTGTTGTTTCTTTTTCTTTTTGCTTTTATATTTTATTTTATTGTATTTTACTTAATTGAATTTTTTTCGATACCGAAACTACTTTTGCATTTCTTTTTCAAGGTGTCGTTTAATGTGATGTTTAATTTAGTTTATATAATTGTTGTTGTTGTTATTGTTGCATTGTTTTCTTATCTTGTAAACTTGAAATTTTTTCTTTTGCTTGTCCGCGAAATCAATTAATTGATTAATTAATTTTAACTATTTGCTTTTATACGAGAAAAACGAAATCCTTTTTAATGTCTTTTTTATGTGCGATTTCAACAATTAAAAATTTTTTGGCTGTTGCTTTTTAAGGCCGAATTTTGTCCGAATTTTGAAAATAATTGCTATTTATGTCGAATTGGCCAAATGATTGAAAACCTGAAACAAAAATAATAAAAAAAAATTATTGAAATTTGAAGTAAAAAATTAAAATATCAATATACGTACTAAACTAAAATATTAAAATTAATATTAAAAAAAAAAATTAATAATAATAATCATAAAAATTGCGCAAATTATATAAATTTAAAAACGTATGTACATACATACGAAAATATTTGTGCTGCTTGGGAAAACCACAAATATTTATTAAAATTAGAAAATATGAAATAAAAAAATATAGAAACATTAAAGTATAATTAACCAAATGGGGGAGGGCGCTTTTTTTGTTGTTGTTAAATGGTTATTACAGCAGCAAAAAAGTCAACGCTCTTTTGAACGTACTGAATCTATAGAAAATTAAAGTGTTTTTTTTTGCTAGATCAACATTTGTATGTATGTATGCATGTGTATATGTATAATAGAATGGCAGACAAATGGACAGTTAGAAAAGGTTTTGACAATTTTTGTACCCCATCCCATCGCACGCATAAGATTACACACACACAAACACAACACACTCATGCACAACAATGTTAAAAGCTAAGTGAGTGTAAGTGCACGAGAGTGTATTTTGTTGACGCCGACGCAACAGCTGTTACAGCAGCGTGTAGTAGTGATCACAGACCGGCCGGCCGGCCGGTCGAGTCGCGTCGGGTCGATTCGTCAGCCAGCAACCAACACCTTGCGGCATGTTGCTAACCAAACCAGAGCAAAAAAGACAAAATGAAAAAGAAAAAGCACAAAGCAAAAAGCAAAAAGCTTTCTCAATAACATGCTTGTACAGATGCCGCGACAATTGAGTGGGCGACGCGCGCTTGTTTTCTCGTGAGCGGCTTTTGCCACAAAATTAGAAGAGATTTATGCGTTGCGTGTAGAGAACAATAGAGATGAACAGCAAAAGAGAGCGAGAGAGAAAAAAAAAAAAGGGAGAGAGCTTTGTCATCATGTTAACTTTGATCTTGATGTTGCTTGCCTGTACATACATACATAGGTATGCATGTATGTATGTATGTATGTTATGTATGCGTTGGTGTTGCTGTTTTTGTTGTTGGCAATTTTGTTTGTGTGGTGAATAGGTAGGCGAAAAAAAAGACGAAACAAAAAACAAAATAATAGGAACAAAAAAAAAAAATGTGCCCAAAAATGGTTAAATTGTTGTTGTTTTGTTTATTTTATATGCTGCGCCTGTAGTCTATGCCACATTTTTTTTCTCTACTTTGTTATTTATAATGCTTTTGCTTATACAAATGTATGCACATACATTGTATGTATGTATATGTTTGTTGTAATGTTGTTGTTGTTGTTCTTGTTTTTGCGCAGATGATGTCAGAGCTCTTAAAAAACAAAAAATTGTGTTTGATTTTTGTTGTTTTAATCGTGTTGTTTTTTTGTTTTTGTTTTTTTTTTTTAGGGTTTACTTTGTATTTGCGTGCTCTTTTTGTTTTTATTTTTTTATTTTTTATAAATACTCTACATATAATTAAATATAAAAAAAAATTGATTTGTTTATAATATTCTCTTAAAAAAACAAAATCACAAGACACATATATGTGTACATGTATGTACAACCATACATATGTTAACATATGTATGTAGTTTATATTTATGTATGTACGTATGTATGTATGCAAATATGTATATAGTATAAGCCAAGAATGTATGTCACGAAAAAATAGCAATGTCAGGCAATAAGCTAAAGCTGCTGATGTCGCCCCTCCTCCCCTACTCCACGCCCCCTTTCCACCTACATCCCCCCACCTCAGCGACCTCAACTAGACCACCGCTCTAACCCAGCCAACACGACAAACTATTACAGTGCACGCTCGTTGAAGTGAACACTAATTAAAACGAGTGTTAAATATACAACAACAAAAAAAAGGCATTTAATTTACTCAAGACGCGACCGGAATTTTCATTGAAAAAAGTGAAAAAAATTGGTAGAATTGGTCGTTATACGCAAATTTTTTATTTCTTCCAAACGTCAAAACGATGGCAGCTTCTAGTGCTCATTAATGATAAATTATGTTAATTAATTTAATAATATTGTTGATCAAGGCATGATTATCTTTTAAACTTTCTTTAAGATACTAAAAAAAAAAAAAAAAAAAAAAAAACGAATCCAAGTGTTTGTGTTTTGTAAATGTTTGTGCGGGATTTTGAATTTGAATTTTCAATTTTCAATTTCGCTTTATTCTTGTGATTGAGTTCGGGGTGTTCGTTATTTTGAGCGTGCACTGTATAATTTTTGATGATGTTCTTTATTTGCCGTTTATACTTTTTCTCATTCTTTATTTTGTTGCTAGTTCTTTGTAGATGTCGATTAAACGTTAACAAAAAATAAAAAAATATATATACAAAATAAAAAAAAAAACAAAACTAATTTGATTATTATTAATTTATAATTTAATGTTTGTAGTTATAAAAAACATGACTACATACAGATGGATGTATGTATGTATGTACATATATTTATTGTTTTTGTTTTTTTTTTACTTTTACATGTACCTATGTATATACACACATATACATATGAACTTTTATGCGCGCTCTTTTTTAAAACATGTATTTCATTTTTTATTCATAAAGTACATGTATTTTTGGCATTTCTCTTTTTTGTTTTATTTTTATTTTTTTTTTTGGCTTTGCTTACGTTTAGGAACCAACGAATTAACGTATGTATGTGTATGAAGAAGCAACAGCAGATCAAGATCACTTTGCGGTTTTTCAATAACTCAAAATAAAAACTATATTTACGCGAAACAAACACAACAGAGAGAGGTAGACAGGCAGATTAAGAGAGGAGTGCGCGATTTAACAACAAAAAAACACACACTAAAAAAAAACAATGAACGAAAGGCGACGGCAACGACGACGACGACACGTTTAATGCATATTTAAATTTTTCTTTACGTTTTTTTTTGTTTGGTTTTTTTTTTGCCGAAAATATTCTGCCAATAATGTGCTTTTTTGTCGACCTTCTTTCTGCTGCGGCGTTCCAAATACAAATGAATGAACAAAATTGTGTTTCCAAATACAAAAATGAACGACGCATGCCGCTTGCCGACAGCGGCAGACGCAGCAGTGGCAGTGGCAGTGGCAGTGGCAGCGGCAGCGGCAGCGGCAGAAACAGCGACGGCAGCTCGGTGAGTGAGACAGAGGACAGAATGTAAGAGCGCGCACGAAAGAAAGACAGAAAAAGCAAGTGAGAACTTAATGAGCTAGCTAGTGCTGTTGGCTAACAGAGCAGCGAGTGCGTAACATTTATCACTTAACAGTTTCACTCAAGTATTTTTTGGCCGCCAACGCTCCGAAATTCCTCTGCATTATACTCTCACACACGCTCAACATAAAAGACACAAAACAAAAAACGACGAGAGCGGCAGCATAGCCCAGCGTCAGCAGCAGCGTCGACAGCGACCGCAAGCAAGCCAAAGGCAGCGCCATATAAAAGCAATCAGCGATGTTTTTTTTTTCTTTCTTTTTTATGCATGCCCCTCTCTGGATGTGAATGTGTATGTGTACGGCTTTTGCCGAAATTTAATGAGTTCGAGTGGAATAAGAACTGAGTGCTGCTGACTCAAAAAAGTGGAGTGTTTCTTTTTTTTTTTTTTGCTGGAGATGACACGCAAAAGCTTAAACATACATACATACATACATAGTTCAACTAAACTGAATTTAATTTTTCAATTGTGTAAAAGAAAAGCAAAAACCAAGTATAACTATAAATTGTAAGAGCTAAGATATTTTATATTTCATAAATTTATGGCTAAAAGTTATTTTAATTTATTAAAAGTGTAAATATACAATGGCATTTACATTATGTTTGAGCCCAATTTCTAAGATCAGCTCCATACGAGAAAGCCACTCAGAGTGTGACTCAAGAGTCAGTTTCGTTTTTCGGTGCCGAATTTTTGTTACTCAAATGTGGCGCACGCAGCCTGGAACTGGGAACCGGGAGCTTTGGCTACGGTCATAGCAGAAATGGAAAAAGCGTATAGCATGGCTGAGTGAGTAAACATACAAATGAATATACACATGCATACATATGTATGTACATACATGCATGCTTATATGTATGTACATATGAGTTTGTGCATGTGCGATTGTGAGAGCAGATGCCAGGATAATGTTGCGCCGCGTCGCAGTCGACGTTGGCGTTGCCAAAAAAAAAAAAAAATGAAAAAAGAATGTGACGTCGCGACGACTACGATGACGACGGCGGCGCTTAAAGCTTTAAAAGGAAGAAGGAAACAGCAAAGGAAGTGAACTGCGGAGCCGTGTTGTACTCTGAGCTGTTGGCTGAAAGGCAAACAGAATCGAGACACACACACACACTCATAAAAAACAAGTATATATGTGTATATGCACATTTGTATGTACATACATATGTATCTATGTGTGCAAATACAGAACAAAACATACTTTAACTAAAATTGCTCGCTAGAACACATACCCTGTACTCAGCTTAAAAGTACACATGAATGTATGTATGGACGTATGTACAGATGTATACTATACATACATACATACATATAACGTTTAGTTTTTAATTATGAGAACATAATTTAGAAGCCATTTAGAAATATATGTATGTATGTTAAGTAGGTCTTTTGGGTATGAAAATTCTTAAGGATAGTATAATCGTATAAGATAATATAACTAAATAATATAATCAGTATGTATCTGTGTATAGTATATATGTATATTGTATGAATGTATGTATGAATGTATGTACATACATTGATCGTTAGTGAGGGGATTGTTGAATTTTTGATTCTGTTTAATAAATATTTAACAGGTTTGATTTGTAGTTCTCTTTTAATAATTAATATTTCAACTGATATGACATTTTCTTGAATTAAGATTGAAGTTTCACTCAGATGAAAGTTAAATTTACAAAGCTTATGCTCAATAAAAAGTTAAATATCTGCCAGTTTAATTGTACAAATTAATTGTTATTGCGAATCTTTAGATTGAGATATGCTGTTAAGCGCACAAGTTTTGGTTATTTGTGGGCAAAAATGGAGAAAGCTTGGTAGGGCAACAGGACTGCTTGAGAGTTCCATCCTGTGGATGCGAACAAGAATTAAAATTTTATTATAACGGTACTTTATCACGCCATATTAAGCAACATTCAATTAAAAAAAAAAGGAAAATCTTTAAATCTATTTATGAATTAAATGAATTTGAGTGATACTTTGGTAAGGCAAAGGGCGTTAAAGTCGTCAACACCATTGTATATATATACACACACATACACACACACACGAATACGAGCACATGCATACATGCTCATACATACTATACACACTATATACATGCATTGACAAGGCAAAATGCCAACACTTGTTGCACATAGTACATGTGTATATGTACAATATGAGAATGCATTCGTATGTATGTATGTATGTTTGTATGTGTGTATGTGTATGCAGTTGCAGTATGCACTTTACCCTGGCTCGGCAAAAGCTAAAGCCAAAGCTATAGGCAAAAGGGAGACGCTAAATGACAATGACGCACGCGTCGCAATCAAAACAAAATCAACGTGAAGTAGGCGCCCGAGCAGGGGTTCAAGGGTTGCCATACATACATTTATGTACATACACCTTAATTGTTGTTGTTGTTGTGGTTGTTGCTGTTGCATTGCAATTGCAGTTGTTGAAGGTGACATTAATTGACATTTAATAGGTAACAAACGCACTCGAAGGGTGGCCACATTGTCTTCAAGCGCGACAGAGATGGCAAGTACGGAGAAACGGCGAACCGGGCAAGACAGACAAAAGAAATGCTCCCTCTCTTTCACACTTGCCGCGTTAGTTGGCCTGATTGCAGCTTTTGCCTTTGCAGCGCGACAAGCCAATTAAAGCCGAACGCTTTTGTTGTTATTTTGTTGTTGTTGTTGTTATTGTGCTCGTTGTATATTTGCCAATAATTCAAAACCCAAAAAGTGCATCCTTTTTTTTCGCTTTACAAAAGCCTTGCGTCCAGGGGTTAAAGGTTAGATTAAGCGACATAAAAATAAAGCAACGCAAAAGCATAATAATAATAAAAATAAAAAAGGAAAGGGGGTTGAACAGTGGTCAGTTACTTTGTTGTCGGTTATACGAGCGCCTGCAGCAGCGACGTCGCAGTCCTTGCACTGCATGCTATAAGGCAAGGATGGCATGGGCTGCACTTAAAAAAAAAAGACTTGTACGACATTTCGAAACGAAATGCTTAAAAAGTTCTAATCAGGAAATTACAAACAAAACATTAAGATTTTAAATCGGATTAAGCGATCTTAAATATTTTTTTTTTTTTGCATATTGACATGTGTGCAACATTTAAAACATTTCATAGGACTATAAGGCTCCATTTGTTTTTGTAAGTGTATGTACTATGTACTATATTTGTTGCAAGGCATCAGGATATAGACACAGGAGGGGTTGCCTTCTTGTGGGCGTGCAAATTTTGCATGCTCTTGCAACGAACAGCGAATGAGCGTCCTTCTGAGTGCAGAGTGTCTGCGAATGTATGTGCATACATACATACATACATATACATAATTTTTGACTTTTTAATTTTTATTGCGTGTTGCAGCAACTGCTGCACTCAGAAGGGGTTAATAAACATAAGCACACACGCGCACGCACACACACACACATATGCATATTATACGCATAGGGCACACACACACAAACTGTCTGTACGTGTGCGTGTCTGTGCGTGTTTGCTCTTGCACAACAAGTGCAATACAAAGAAAAATGGCGCGCGCAACAACTGCAGCAGCAGCAGCAGCAGCAACCCTGCAAAGTATGCAATGAAAAGCTGCGCTCAAGCTTGATATTGCTGCTACTGCTGCTGTTGCTGCTATGCGAAGGTAAAAGAGAGAGAGAGAGAGAGAGTCGAGAATAGGCCTGCGAATGGCAACGTTCATATTTATGCATGTTTGTGCATGCGACGTGAGCTTCGTGTGGGTGCGCATTGTCATGCAAAAAGAAATGCAATTGCACACATACGCACGCAAACACACACATACACACAGACACACACAAGCAAGCATACTCCCATGCATACAAAACTGTCGACATATTGTACGTACGTTCAGCAAAATGGCGGCAGGCAAACTTCCAGTATGTAAAGGCATTCAAGCAAAGCTTTCATTTATATTTAGATCGGCGCGACAGAGAGAGAGAGAGAGAGAGAGAGAGTGAGAAAAAGAGAGAGAGATGCCACTGTCAACAAGTAAAATAATAATTTGAGTGATTGATTTGCGACAATTACATACATACATACGAATGTATGGGGATTTATTGATAAAATAATTTTATAGCTTTTTTTTAAAAAATTCATTTTGAGATATAATTAAGAGTAACTTTATGTAAAATATTATTCGATCCCATTAAGAAAATATAAATTCTATCATTACAATTAATATAAATAATATTACATTTAGCTATAACAGTTAGTACAATAAGAAACGTTTAACATTTAAATATTATTTAATAATTTTTAATTTAATTTGTACATATTTCGTAATCAAATAGTTTAGATGAAACATGAAAATATTTGTAATAAATAAATATATTATTGTGAAAAGTATAAAAATAATAATAAAAAGACAATACAATACTTGCATGATGGAAAGAACAAAATGAAATGTATGTACGAGTATATACTATATACTGTAGTTTCAAATGAGAGATTGAACGTTTCAATGAAAAATGTTTATGCCCAATGTCAAATATCCTGTTAGAAAAGGACATGGCAAGGACCAGTGCGACCAGGACGAAAAAACAATGGCAACGCAACAACTTTGTGTCTATTGTGCGTGCCATGTGAACAAGGACAGCACAAGGGGCCAGAATCAGGAATAGGACCAGTATCAGTGTATCATAGACAATCCGGTATATGTGTATGTAAATACGTGTGTGTACATACATACATATGCATGTACATATATGTACAATATATGTGTGTATGTGCATTTGTACAGAATAAAACAGGACATTAAACAATTGAACATTAAATGGCACCAAGTAAGTAAACAGCAGGCACAGACATCGAGCAAGGATAACAACAACAACAATAACAAAAAAACAACAAGAACAACAACAACAATAACAAAAACTACAGTCAAGTAATTCAATAAGCTTAAACGGGCCAGAGGGGTCCAAGAAGCATTCAAGATATGGTGATAGACACGGTGGTTGGGGGACGGGGGGGTTGGGGGGGGAGGGGATGGCAAACAGAGGCTGATAGAACTAGTATGTGCAAATGTTATGTATGCATATGTATGTACACACATAACATAACTATGCGAGAGAAAACAGATAGAGACAGGCAGAGAGCGAGACGGAGAGAGCGAGAGACAGAGAGAGCGAGAGAGAGGGAGCGCGCGAGAGAGTGAGCCTAAGGGACCATATAGATAAGAAGAAATAGATAGTTAGAAAAAAATAGAAAGAGAGGGAAATAAGGCCATTGAGCAGGAGCTGCTGCCTAAGCTTATTACGTACAAAGAACGCGAACGCGTCTGGCTCAAGGACAACAACCGCATGACACAGTCGAGACGAAAGTTTGTGGTACAGTTAGGCTAGATTTTCATTAAATATTTCAATATATGCATATTTTATTGTATAATAATTAATATTTAATCATTGAGATACAAGCTCCGCATACCCTTAAAAATGTGCCAAACAGGGTATCATCTAGTCGTGCACATACATATTATATATAATAGACGAAGGGATTGTCCGATCTCTATTGATATATATTCAGGATCAATGTATATGTATACATGTACATATATGTATGTAAGTTTTAGGAACATCAAGAATTAAAAAATAAAAATACCAGCATAATATAATAATATTATGCATCAACAAATCGCAAATATCACGGCTAATCGAAGTTTAGTTATATTATCACAAAAATATATAGTCGTAGGGGGTATCCAATAGTCGAGAACATATTCTTAGGGGGTATCCAATGGTCGAGCGTACTCTTTAAATGGCCGTAGTTGCGTTTGCTAAGTATAAAAAAAGAAATGATGATAATTTCTCATTAAGTTGTGCTGCGATGTGATATGCCTAGAGAGATTCTCAAAAACGTGGCATTCAGCGTAAGTTGTTGCACTTTTCTCATTTGGGGGGCAGCAACGGGGAAAGGAGTTGAAGGGGGGGCGGGGCATCGTACAGTGAGCAGCTAGTTGGGGCCACATTGGCTAGCCATTTCCGTGTCTGTGGAATGCGCGCCCTGAGAAAATGTAATCTAATTTTATGCTTCCTCATCTCTGTCATGCTCCCACTCAGCGTTTCTCCCATTGTCGCTATTTCTCCTCAGATTTTGCGACTGTTCAACTTTAGAATTGATTTCAAAATTTCTCTTTATTTTCGTTTTTCGTTTTGGGTTTTTATTTTTGTTTTTTATTTTTTTCTTTCGTTTTTCTTTTTTTTTTGTTTTTCCTGCGTTTCCATGCGCCAAAGTCACGGGGCACGAATACACGCAGTGTTGTCAAAAATTTCGGAATAATTTTTAAGTTAAGAAAAGCTGTTTTCAATTAAAAAATTAGCTAAAGAAAGCAAAAAAAATATCTCAATTCCCTTTAAATAAATATACGTATGTACACATATTCTCAAAGATATTTAAATAATTTTATCGAATATTTAAAAAAAAATTATTTGATTTTTAGGTGAAATCAAAGACAACTTTAATTAAAATTAATTAGGATTTGCTTTCTGGCTGATTGAGTGATTGACTGATTGATTGGTGATGAAGTGAAATATCGGTGGCAAAACATAAAAAGTAAAATTGATTTTATTCGTCGATTTTGAAATTTTCATTAAGGAAAAGCCCAACATTTGACTGGAGCGGAAAAATGAAAATTTGGCAACACTGGCCTCGTGCCACACTAGAGAACGCATTAAATTTAGCTACGCCACAAAAAGATAGAGCGAGAGAGAGGGTGAGTGCAATTGGGATTAGACAGAATACGAGGCAGGACGGTAGACTGTGGGCGGGAGGCGGTGGGCGGGTAAATAAAACGCTAGACAAGTTTTACTTCATTCATGCCACGCGCCATCGCCCCAGTCGACATTTAAAATAGACACCGATTCGGCAACGCGTCGCCCCAAATGATTCGAAAATAGGCGACACGCAGTTTGTTGCAACTACAACTGCAACTGCAACTGCAACAGCAACAGCAATGGCATCATCTCTAGATAACAAAGTTGCAATAAAAATGTTCTTACAAGTTTCTAAACTAATTTCCGTATTTTTTACGTAATTAACGCGCACTTTATTATAGTTTTAAATATTTGCTCCGCCAGCTGAATGTATGTACATACATATAAACACATACATATATACGTATGTATATACATACATATACAATAGTTTGTATATAATAACTTATCGAAATCTTGACGCCTCCCTGTTTCTATAAAGTGCAACATATTTTTATGGTTTATTTATTTAAATACGATAATTAACTTGATTTCCACAACTTTTATGCAAAAACGAAATAAATAAATTAATACTTTTGATGATAATCATAATTTTGAATAATTTTTTTCCTTTAACAATGAAGCGCAATATCATTTTTTTTAATATATAATATTATATTTTTACGTACTATATATATATTTTTTTTTACGATTTGCATTTATTTCAAGAAAGGATTAAAAATCAAGAAGAAATTAAAGCAATAAATTAAAATTTTAATAAGATATTATTAAGTTTTTCTCTAATATATTTGAACAGAACTTCTTAATGTTAATGAAAATAATTATATATAACTAAAAGTTTTATAATTGGAATTAATTTTTTAAATATACAAATAATATAAAATATATGCATTTATCATATGTATATGTACATATATATGTTATTGTCGTACTCACCGATTTGCACTAGCTAAATGATTGGCTGGATTGATTTTTGATTGATGGCTTGGCTATTGATCAGCATAACAGCAATTGAAATGGCGTGCAAAATTGTGTTAAATTAAATAGATTTTCAATTATTAATTTTCAATTTTCAATTTTCAATATCCCCAATATCCAATTTCCAGTTTCCAGTTAACGAATCAACAATGTGGCTGGCATTAGATGTGTTTCGATGTGATTATCTGAGATGAAACGAAGAGCAGCTTGTGTAAGTTTGACTTTTGACCTTAACTTCACTTAAATCAAATATCAATCACTGTCCGCTCCTACCACTGCCGCTACTGCTACCGCTGCTGCTGCTGCTGCTGCTGCTGCTGCTGCTCTTATACATACAAATGTATGCATGTACATATACATATACATATATGTATATGATTATATTATATTTATTCGATCAAATAATTATTATATAACTGATTGATTTGATTTGTTGCGTTTCTAAAAGAAATTTCCAATCTTTATTCGATTGATTGCACTTAGAATTTCTATAGTTGTTGTTGTTGTATACATACATATGCAATTACATACATACATACATACATGCATGTATATGTATATATATATATTTATAAAACTTTAAATTGATTTTAATATATATTATTGTTAATAATTTACCGCTTGTATTCTGTTGTCTTTGTTTCGTTTTTTTTCGATTTTTTTTTTTTGTTTTCTTTTGTAAATAATTGTGCCGAAAAGTTCTTGATGGAAACTACAAATAATTGAGAATAACTCGGTTGGGATTTTGTGTTATTTAAATACTTTTAGGATTTTTATGTTGGATAATTTTTGTTGTTGATGGAGAAAAATTGAAACTGGCGAGTGAAATGTTTAGATTTTATATGATGTTTAATTATGTCAACAAAACTGAACAAAAAATTTAACAACTCTGCAAATGTTGTCTACGTTTTTCCAGTGTTGTGAAACGTGTGTGTGTCAAGTGCACATGCTCAATCTTTAATTTGATTGATTTTATAGTATGGCAAAAAGGCAATTCGGGAAATTCTTTTTCGGTCTATCAATATGAAAAGCGGTAAGCTCTCGGTGATGGTGAGGGGTGGGTCGGTTGGGGGAGGGGAGGGGATACCTATTGATTTTTACGTAGGTGACAAAGACGACGACGACGGCGACGACGATGGCGGCGACGTACAATAGAATCAGAGTGCAAATGAATGGATAAATGTGTAAGTGTAACTGTGAGTGTGAGTGTGTGTGCGTATTTGTTTGTATGTCTGCATATGTATATATGTATGTATATGCTATATGAGCATTTGGTATGGGAATGAGAAAGACAGCGTTGCTCTTTGTGCCGGTTTATAGGCGCGTGTGCGAGCGAGACAGCAGCAGCTGCGTGTGTGCGTAAGACGCCGACAGCGTCGGCAATGGCAACAGCGACGTTGACGTTCACGGTGACGCTGACGCTGACGCTGGCGTCTGATGTTAACGTCGCTGCTAAAGAAAACTGGAAAATATATATTTTTTTCCTTTATTTATTTTTTTTTTTTTGATTTTTTGCTTACAATTACAAATATGTATAATTTGTATAATTTGGTTTTATTGTATTTATTGTTATCGGTATTGGAATCGATATCGCTTTCGATAGTGCCGTTCGGTGCGGCACTTTTTTATTGACTTTAAAATAGATTTGCCGTTGGGACTCTTTCACTTTTCACTTTTCCACCAGACAAAACAAAAAAAACAAAAAACAACACCTTTAGCGACAAAATGAAACGGTTGGAGCGATAGGCGATAATCGGTTAAGAATCGGTTTCGGTTAATTTTGTATTTTTCATATACATATGTAATTATAATTATTTTATAATTATTATTATTATTATTGTGATTATTATGATTTTGTGTGCTTGGTTTGGATACGGAGTCGAGAGCTGAGAGCTGAGAGTCGAACGAACGAGCGAACGTGCGGTACGGCAACGAGTAAACTGAGAAACGACGCTAAAATATTTCAATGAAAATGTCTGTGGAAAATCCACACAGCAGCAGAAGCAAAAGCAAAAGCAGAAGCAGAAGCAGAGCAGAGTAGAACAGAGCAGCTGCCGCTGACAGAGACGCTTCACGTCGACGCGTCGCATTTTTCCTATCCACAAACAGTGAAAGTTGTGCGTTTGTTGTTGTTGTTGTTGTTATTGCGGCGGCGTCAAACCAAAATGGCTGGCATGTACATACATACATGTATGTATGTGTGTGCATGTGTAAGCGGCGTCTCTTCGGGAGTTTATCCGTCCGCTCACTTACATACAACAAGTCGCAGAGCCGCCAGAAGAAGTGTTCGTTGTTGTTGTTGTTGTTGTTGTTGTTGTTGTTAGCTTGTGACTACAGTGCCTCTTAAAACTAATCAGACACGTACTTAGTGTAAAACAATGCAAATGCCCTCCAAACCTAATTAATATTGCCGTAACAGTAACATTAAACATACTATAGACACATATTTGTAATTTAAGATTTGGTAAATAAGTTGAAAATAAATAATAATAACTTTTACAGATCAGCAATAGTTGGCTCTTTTTGTTTTTGTATTATAATCACTTTTGTCACATTTCGGTTTGGGTTATTTTCCCTTTTCTTTTTATACGATGGCGCTCTTTTTATTTGGCCCCTCTTTTGGCATATTCTGATTTATGAAATAAAATTCTGAAATTGAATGAATTATTGAAATATATTTAAAATTAAACATTTTTTTTTTTAGTTTTTAGCTTTTCTCTTAGTTTCTTTTAATAAAACTATAAATATATAGCTATAATATTAATTATTACAATTAAGATAATTTTTGTGTTTTTTTTTTAATTTAATTTAAATTGTAAGTAAAAGAGCTTAAATTGTGTGATATTATTTGAATATACATTTATGTATGTACATATATATATATATAAAATAGACACTATCGCTAGGGATTGTGCGTATACTGTTTGCGGAGACTGTTGCAACAGTGTTGACCTGTGCTCCTCCATTGAAGAAGATATGAAAACAGTGCCGCCGCCAATGTTCCAAACGGATAACCGAATATTTTCCATGTGAATGGCTTGTACACACACATACAAACATACTTACATACGTTTACCGGCTGCGACGCTGGCTGCAACGTTGACATTGACGTCGCTGTTATGCCAACTAACGCTGAGAGCGAGCGTCGGAGCGGCGTGCTTAAGGGTGAGAGCATGAAAAGCGAATTTTCATTTCATGTTGGCCCCTACATAAATACAAAAAAAAAATAAATAAATAAATAAATAAAAACCAAGATAAAAAGCAAAATTGAGGAAAATGAAAACACGAGGAAGACTCATAGCGGCAGCATTGAATACAAGGGTGGCAAACGCAGCCGAAGCTAAAGCCGAAGCTGACGCCGAAGTCGTAGTCGTAGTCGAAGTCGAAGCCGACGCGTCGTCAACGTTAACAGTGGCAGCGACTTTCTGGCGACGCGTCGCTTTGCGTAGTTTTGCTGCTGTGGAAAAGACGGAAAATTCAGCTGCCTGCGCCTATGTATATATGTATGTATTTATGTACATATGTATGTATTTACATCTAAAGTACGTGATGTGAGAGTAGCTGTGCGTATGTATGTGTGTATGAGTGCGTTTGTTACGACGATACTGTTAAGTTTCTGTTACTTTGCTTGAGAATTCTTCGTGATTTTATTTCTGATTTCCTTTGAAAAGTTGCTCAAGGCTTGTAAGGATTGAGAGCATTTACCTGAGGTCACGTGGGCATCTGTCAATGTGTTAAGTGCACTCCAACAAAATAATTTGCATATCTGGCAACGCTTATGAACGCGATGATCATGATATATAATACAGTGAAAGCTCTCTTCGACGGACACCCACGGGACCGGGATTTTTTGTCCGTTAATGGAGATGTCCGCTCAATG
>JBAMCR010000211.1:0-41082 GCA_037075045.1 Mulgravea parasiatica | reverse complement strand
AAGGGACAGATTTTACATGATGAATTTTCCATCTTTGCCAAAGCAGAATAACAAACGGAGTGGAGAAGAAAAGGAAGAAAGGTTTAAAAAAAAAAAAAAAAAAAAAAAAAACAACTAAAACAAAATATAAAAAGCAATTTCACATAAACCAGGTTTATGTAAAGACTAAACAAATATCCATTGCAGTAATCTTATTTTTATTAATTTAATATTTGCTTCTTACTCACTAAATTTAAAAGAATTTTTTAATACAAATTTCCATTAACAATCTAATTTTTATTCATGTAATATTTTTTTTCTTACTCACTAAATTTATTGATTAAAAATATTACGACAGACAATTTTAAACATTAACATCAATTTGTAATTTTTTTTTGTATTTCTAATTGTTTTACAAAACTCACAAAAATTTTTCTCTTAATCAAAATAAAATTTTTGAACTTATTAAATTATTTATTATACTATTTATTTTATAATATACGTGTGTGTGTCTATGCGGCCCTAATACAATTTTCCTAAAAAGTAATAATACAGTTGGACTTCGATTATTCGATTGTCCCAGAATGTCATTTGGGAACACGATTTTATACTACAATAAAAACAACTAAATAAAGTAAAAAGTATTTTCACGTAAATATAAAAATATACAAAATTACAAATTTATTGAAAATAATAAATAAATAAAAAGATAATTCAAGTAAATCATACAGAATTTGCAAATATATTTGTGTTAAATTGTAATTAGATTATTTAAAATAATTTGTTGGAGTCAGAGTTTGCTGGCAATAGTAAAGTTAACTTTTGTGTTTTATTTAAAAGAACTGCGTAAACTCCCAAACGGTTATTTGCGGTTATAGTATTTTCGACTAACACTGCCGTCTGAAAATAGTACTTTAAAATACCAAAAAAAAAAAAAAAAAAAAAAGGACAACTTATGAAGGGCTGCAATAATAAAATACTGAATATTGGAATTTAACTTGTTTTGATAAAAACAAAGCAGGCGGAGCAGAAACAAACAACAAACTAACAAAATTATTCAACTTAATTCATTTAAATTAAAATTGTAGTGGAATTGTTATGGATTTTGGACGAGACCAGACGTCATATGCAAATTTTTTTGAAAGATTAAATAGGTAAGCACAAATATGAAACGAAATTAAAAATATGTTTAAGCCCGATGTCCACACGTAGATAAACGAAAGACGCATTTTTCTCTTTCCACAGCGCTGAGGGATCGCGTAATCTCCGCCAAATCTTTGAGGACGACGATCGAGCATTCCAATCGGAATCGAGTAGTTTGCGTTATCAGCCGCAAACATCAAATAAATCCACAATGCAGCAGCAGCAACAACAGCAGAAGAATAAACCAAAGAATAAGAATCCCGATGTGACCAACTGGAGCACTCTGGTGGCCAAAGTGGCGTATGGCTTTAAGGGAGGCGATAATGTGGGACGCGTTGGAGTTGCATTGTCAGTAAATGGTAGCGGCGCAGCTAAGCTAATTGTGTATAAGTCGCGCAGTCAGGTGCTGAGCATGTTGCTTCTGACAAAAACAAATAGGACGTCGTCGCCACGGGGCAGTCAATCCGGTTTGATATTGCGTGAAACATATATGCAGTTTTATGATGATGAGCAAAACTTTTGGAGCTTGCGCTTTGAAACGCCCAAGGATGAGGATGAGTTTACCGATGCGCTAAAAGCACTTGGCCTACCCTTGCAGACAATGCACAACAAAACTCAGGAGAGTACTGACGGGAAAAGCAAGGCACCGGACCCAGTGCCAGTGCCAGTGCCAGTTCCAGCGCCAACACCAACACCAGCCTCAACCTCAGCCTCCGTCTCCAGTGCTGCCTCTATCTCAGTGGCGATACCCAAGCCGTTGCCGCGGTATCAGAATCAGCATCAGTCAACACGGTTGGCGTCGGTGCCCACATCGGATACGGGTTGTGATAGCGAAAGCGAATCCGCTGATGACGTCATATTGTCTTATCGTGTTGCAACTAGCACCAAGAAGGCTTTAATGCCCCTGCCATGCAGTAGCAGCGCCATAGCCACACCAACATCCAGTGGAGCAGTTAATAACAAGCTCGAGGCTGCGAATCATGATATGGACAAGTTATTTCAGGCCGTGTGTCGATTGACTTCTGGCAGTTCTGATGGAGTCAGCATTGCAGAACAGCAAAAGCAGCTTGGTGTCCAGAATTTGGATAATATCATTCAGGCCATGAACCACATGGCAATCAATGGCAATAACAATAGCAAGAGCAGAAGTATTCCAAAATTTGAGGACGCTATGGGTGCAACCCAGGCTGCTACAGATAATGAAGATGAACTGCTCGAGCTGGAACAAAAGTTGCTTAATTTTAAGAAACAAAATCGCGCGCTCATGAAGAATCTTAAAGCCAAGGAGCAGGCATTAGCCGATCTGCGTGCATCCACGTGTGCCTTATGCGAAGAGCTCTTGTCCCAAAACAATGAACTGAAAGTGAAGAATACGACTCTTATAGCCGCAATGTCCGCCCAGGTGAATAACACCTGTGATCCCAACTCCAGCTCCACCTCGGCCAGCTGCTCAAACTGTGAACAATATTTAAACAAAATCTCGGAACTCGAACGTCGCCTAAGCATTATGCAAACCGCCCTGCTCGATTATCGGCATCCAAACAACGCCAGTTCGACTATTGAATCCCCTAACCGCTAGGGCATGCGGCCTTTCCTTTCCTTTTGTGTATTATCTATGTATATACATACATACACACATACATTATTTTCGTTGTCGTTTAATTCACATAATTTACAACCACATATTCACATACATATCGGTTCCTTAGTTATATGCTATAGACTATATATGTATATAGCATATAGGCATGCATTGCCACGTGTGCGAGTGTTAGTTTAAATTTTTTTTCGTATAATTATAAATATACATACACATACATACATACATAGATGCCAAATTGTCATATGTACATAAGTAGCAAGCAGTTAACTAAATTTTCAATATGTTCTTGACCATTTGCATTCCATAAGCTAAATAATAATATTTCTACCATTACAAAATACGTACATACATGTACATACATATGTATTTTTTCATTGGTTTTCGTTTTTGTTTTTTCTTTCAAACAAAATTCATCATGATTCATTTAATATTCAGTTAAGGGGCGTCACAGCGTTGCCAGATCATCTGACTGCATAACAGTGCAAAAATGGCGGATCAGGATGAATTTTTCAAAAACAAAAGAACAATACATGCAATACACTGACAATTACACACATGCAACACATACCAAACAAAGGCAAAATAATTTTCAATACGCACGCGCCACGTTCTTACAAATTTGAACCTCATGTATTTTTGCCTAATTTGTCTGCTTTTATTTTGCGTATTTTATTTATGCAAATTAAGGTATCTTCTTATCCTTTTCGATATATAATTGCTGTTATTTTGAAAGACAAACAGCATATAATAAACCTAAAACAATAACTGCAATTTATGTACATATGCATATGTATATAATTTTTGAATATCAAACTATTCGTAGCTAAATTTCTTAATTAACAATTGTGTTTTCATTTATCTTAATGCTGTAGCTGTCAGGGTTGAGTACTTCGCCCATTATGCAGGTGAATGGATCGGATAACTTCACCTTTTACTATATTATATTAGTTTTAGTAAGACCCATCTCTTAATGCAACTGACCTTATCAGGTACATCTGATAGGAATTGCATTACTTCTACCATATTCCCGATGTTGCACCTTTTGAAATAAGATTGCAAATTGGCAATTTAACGATTATTTACAAACTAATTTGTCGATTTGTTTTAAATTGGGGAGTAGGCGGTGGAAAAAACCCTTCTTGTTTTGGAAATTAGATCAGGTGACTAAGGTCATTCAATATAGTGTCCATCGAAAGCTACGACCTTCTACTCTGTTTCAGGTAGCACACGGATTCCAAGCTGGAAAGTCTTAGTTCTTTGGGGTAATCCAGTTATCGACCAATTATCGGGTATCGTCGTCGCTGCTCAGGACATGTGTCATTGCCCGAGACAAGTCGGAATGCGTAATGTCTGGTGAGTAAGGTTACCCAAATATTTCACAATGTTAGCACCTTGGGGTTGTGTTTTATTATGTTGAAGAATAACCTTGTCATGCATTTCGGTATAATTTTGGAACAATGAATTTTTGGATTAGGCAGTTGGTTAAAGCGCATAGAAATTGTTCGTTAATCGACTTTAAATGTTTCCGCAAACTGTTTTTTCTTTAATTGGGTCCTCCATTTCGGTATCTTCAAACTTTTTCACACCTCCAGGATTGTCTTCATCGTCGAGTTCAAATGACCAACTTTGAATTGTTGAAACCATCTTTTGTTTATTTTTTATTTTGGAGAGCATTGTGTCTGTATGTTTCCACCATCATTCTATTGATTCAGTTGCTATCTTTCGGTGGGACTACTGTAAAAGGATATCCTCGACAAAAGTGGTTTTTAGGCACGCAGTCAGCCATATTATGAACTGCGGATAAAAACGTCTTTAGACTCCAGCCATTCATATTGAACTGATTATTTATTTTAGCCCGATCGGATATATACCTGACGATTAAAAAGCCTCAAGCGAAACGGCTATTTTCAATGCCTACTCCCAATATATTTAAACTCAATTTTCAAGTCTTGTCTACATATGGGTGTGTGTGTGTGTGTGTGTGTTAGTATCGGGCAGTCGGCTAACTAGAAAGAGGGGAAGAGGAAGCGCTAGGCAGTTGATCAGCTGTTGCATCATCTGTGGGTACACACTCGCATCACACGCATATGGAGAATATACAATACATATGTATGCTTGTTTGCATACGTAGTCTAGAAGAGGATAGGTTTCTTCTTTACAATTATTGTAAATAAATACAATTATTTTAAACTAATCCTTTAACTAAATGCGGTCAAGTGCTTTGGGATAGTCGTTGCTAATAGGTGCTGCTATCGCTGAAGCTGCTGAGGTAACTGCTTGAGGCGCCCGTAGCGCTGTTAACGCCAACGCGATTTCGTTTGCGTTTGGCTTTTGCCTTTTTGCGGCGCGGCTCAGCCGTTTCCGCTTTACGTTTATATTTGCCCTGACGTTTCTTTTTGCGTCCATATTCATCCGACTCGCTTGTGCTCGATTCTTCGTTATCGCTGGAGTCCGATTCAGTATCGGATGTATCGGTATCACTATCCGATGACGATGATGAGGTTGAAGTATTTGCGCTACTGCTGCTGGCAGCACGACGCCGTTTTGATTTCCTGCTGCTGCTGCCCTTCTTCTTATGCTTCTTACTTGCTTCACTGCTGTTTACTTTTGTTTTGCCGCTTTCGGCAGCAGCGACTTCGGCATAGTTGCTGCCGCTCTTCTTGTGCTTTTTGTTCTTTTTCTTGCGTTTCTTATGCCGTTTGTGCTTTACCGACACTGTTTTACTGCTTCGTTTCTTATCATGCTGTTTTGCTGCTGCTGTCGTTGCTACTGCCACTGCTGGACTTGGCGTAATTTCACCGCCGTCACCGCCGCTTTTTAGCTCCTGAGCGCGTAACTCGGTTAACGGTGTCAAATAATCAAGTTCCGAGTCGGAACTGGTGCTTTCCACATCAAGCAGAATTTCTTTATTTGGATCAACCTACAAAACAAAACAAAACAAAAAAAAAACAGAATTAACATCTATTATGTTTTGGTTACTTCGTCTTCGTCCACCTCTTCGTTTTGTTGTTATTGTATTTGCGGTGTTTTTTTTTTTTTGCTTCACTTTTGCTTACCTTGAGAAAATTGCGGCATTGATAAGTCAGGTGACCTGCATAACCGCATTTTTTGCATGCCGCCCGTATTGTATCCTTGTTTGAGTTCGCTAGCGGAAAATTCATGTTCTTTGTCAAGTAATTTAGTGTTTTGTTTTTCTACTCAATTTTCGTTAGGCATTTAATTGACGTTCAATTGCGGCGGCCGTGTCTCAGTCTGTTCTGCTCTAACGCTACGAGTGCTGCTGCTGTTGCTAATCTCTTGCTCTTGCATCGATTATCGATATTTGATTTGCGATAGTCGCGAAACAATAGTTTTGTTTTAAAAATCATCGCAATGTTCCTAATTCACCTGATTCTTAATTATTCTATACTCTTTGAAGACGGTTTAAAATTATTATATTGAACAATGTATCAAATAGACAAAACTTATGGTTACTTTTAATAAAATCTTAGCAAATTTCAACTATTACAATTTTAACTTGATATTAAGAAAATGGCCATATTTTCACAAACGCATGTAATTATATATAATTTTTTTTGGAAAACAGTCTCCAATTTAATTTGTGTGGATTTTTAGAATTAAAAGCCGTCAAAATTGTAAGTACTTTCTAAGTTCGATAGCTCTTCGATTTTCACAAAGGAAAATAGCTAGATCTAATGTGAAAATAGCTAAATTAGCTACACTGAAAGCCAGCTATCGATAGAGCTAATCGTACTCGTGGACATTTGTTATCGAGTAGAAAGAAATTTTGTAGCGTTTGACAGTGTCATCAGGCATGGAAGTGTTAGTGTTAGAGTATATGCAATTCACGTAGATCAAATATTGTCCAAATTTACTAAGTTTAATAATATAAGTGTCAAGCCGACGGTGCTCACTTTTTATACCATACCATACCATATTCGCACGCCCATACGGACAGGGCCGACAACAAAGAAAACGGTGGGTGAGTGAGCGGGAGAGAGAGAGTGTGTGTGTGTGTGTGTGTGTGTGTGTGAAAGAGAGCAAGCAGAAACAGGAGCAACAGAAGCTGGAAAGATGCAACAGAACGCAGCCAGTAATCCGTTTTCGGTTGCCGCATATGGAGATCGACCCCAGATGGGCCTGGATGTGGAATTTGGCGCAGATCCAGCGAGTGGAGCGGCTTTCTTTCAGAGCGATGGGCGTAAACATGACGATCTAAAGCAGATGCTTGATAGTAATAAGGACGGCCTGAAGCTAGAGGCAATGAAGCGCATTATTGGTATGATAGCACGTGGACGTGATGCCAGCGATCTATTTCCGTCTGTTGTCAAGAATGTTGTATCCAAGAATATTGAGGTCAAGAAACTTGTTTATGTCTATTTGGTGCGCTATGCCGAGGAGCAGCAGGATTTGGCGCTGCTCTCTATATCCACATTCCAGCGTGCTCTTAAAGATCCTAATCAGCTGATACGTGCCTCGGCTTTACGTGTCCTCTCCTCCATCCGGGTAAGCATGATTGTGCCCATTGTCATGCTGGCCATTCGAGATAGTGCGGCTGATTTGAGTCCATATGTACGCAAGACGGCGGCACACGCGATACCCAAATTGTATTCACTGGATGCCGAGCAAAAAGAGGAACTTGTCACGGTTATAGAGAAATTACTCTCGGATCGCACCACGCTTGTAGTTGGCTCTGCTGTAATGGCATTCGATGAGGTAAGTTGCTTCCACAAACTGCAAATTTTGTGCTTTTAACTATAAGGATACGAATTTAATTTTGGCAGGTGTGTCCGGAGCGTGTGGATCTGATTCACAAGAACTATCGCAAATTGTGCAATCTGCTGGTGGACGTGGATGAATGGGGCCAGGTCATCATTATTAATATGCTGACACGCTATGCGCGCACACAATTTGTGGATCCAAATGCCGATGAGGAGCTTCAGGGCTATGCTGATGGCGTCGATGGCGACGCACCTGCCAATGAGCGCTTTTATGACGAATCTTCCAATTCGAGCACGGACTCAGGATCTAGCAGTGACGAGGAGGGAGCTCCAGCTTCTGGCAATCCTAAAAAGAATAAACAAGCGAGCAACAATAATAGCAGCAACAATGACAAGGATAACGACAATAGCAGCAACAGCTATCATATTGATCTGGATCATCGCCTGTTGCTGCGCCAGACAAAGCCGTTGTTGCAGTCAAGGAATGCATCAGTTGTCATGGCCGTGGCACAGCTATACCATCATGTTGCGCCACGCAATGAGGTACAATTGATTGCCAAGGCTCTGATACGATTGTTGCGTTCGCATAAGGAGGTTCAAAGTGTTGTCCTCAATTGCATTGCCTCTATGTCCTCCAGGCGCAAGGCCATCTTTGAGCCGCACCTCAAATCATTCTTTGTGCGCACCAGCGATCCGACGCATCTCAAGCTGCTCAAGCTGGACATACTCACCAACTTGGCATCGGCCTCAAGCATTTCACTCATATTACGGGAATTCCAGACCTATATCTCTAGCAGCGATCGCCCGTTTGTTGCGGCCACCATACAGGCCATTGGACGCTGTGCGGCCAGCATTAAAGCTGTTACCGAGACTTGCCTCAGCGGTCTGGTGCATCTGTTATCCAATCATGATGGTAAATGGATTTGCTTTGGATCTTTGTCATAATATACATTTCTTAATATTTTATTCACAGAGCACGTGGTCGCTGAAAGTGTTGTGGTCATCAAGAAGCTGCTCCAAAGCAAGGCTGCCGAACACTATGAGATTATAACCCAAATGGCCAAGTTGATTGACTATATCAATGTGGCTGCGGCAAGAGCCGCCATCATCTGGCTAATTGGCGAGTACAATGAGAAGGTGCCACTAATTGCGCCCGATGTGCTGCGGAAGATGGCCAAATCGTTTGTGGACGAACAGGATGTGGTCAAGCTACAGGTGCTCAACTTGGGCGTTAAACTCTATCTAACAAATCCGGCGCAAACCTCACTGCTTTGTCAGTATGTGTTCACGTTGGCGCGTTATGATACCAACTATGATGTGCGCGATCGTGCCCGGTTCTTGCGTCAGTTCATCTTTCCGGCAAGCGGTGCCAGCTCCGTACTCACGCATCATGCACGACACGTCTTTCTAGCGGCCAAGCCTGCACCAGTGCCGGAGAGCAAATATCGGGATAGCAATGTGTATCAGTTGGGCTCATTGTCGCATTATTTGAATATGCCCGCCACGGGCTATAAGGAACTGCCGTCATTTCCCACGGTGGCGCCTGATGCCAGTGTCCGTAATATCGCTGGCTATATGCAGGAGAAGTTGCCAGGCGATAGTCCGGTTAGCAGCAGTAAGGCAGCCAGTGCAGGCACTGGCAAGGACAAGCGTGAAAAGGGCTTCCTATCTGAATCGGAAAAGTCATCCGCCTACTCCGAATCGAGCAGTAGTGGCAGTAACAGCGGTAGCTCAAGCAGCAGCTCCAGCAGTGATAGTTCATCTGACAGCGAGAGCGACAACGAAGCCAACAAGGCACAAAAAGCGACGCCCAAGGTGGCCATTGCTCCTCCCAGGCTAATCGATGATAGTAGCAATAAAAAATCAACTGTTGCTGCTGCGACTGCTGGTTCTACGGGCAATAATAATAATAACAATGCTGCAGCGGATTCCGGTACCTCAGATAGCGGCGAATCCTCTTTTTACAGCGGCAGCAGCAGCAGCAGCGATGGCAATAGCAGCGGAGACGAGCAGGAGCCAAAGCTGGAAGAGGTGCCCATGGCTGAATCGGAGCAGACGCAGCCTCAGGCTAAAAGTAATTTGGATCTGTTGCTCGATCTGGATGATGTAATGCCCGTTGGGCCAGTGATGACGCCTTCGCTTGGCGGCTTCCTAACACCAGGTGAGCCTTCCTCCCAGTATTATCTATTGATCGCATTTTGGAAGACTAAGGAATAATGCAAATTTTATTTATTAATTTATTTTAATTATTTTATTCGCTTATGTATTTGTTTATTGCAAAAGTTGAAGACTATTTTTAACAAAAAAAAAAAAAGATCTATAATGAATTTTGTTGTTCTTTGATTACCAAAAAGCAGTTAGAATAGCCGATTACATTATGCTTTTAATCCCAGATAGAATCGAAAATAATGAAAAGAGAATAATGAATAGACAAGGAGAGCAATAGCTCATGAATTGCATTCATAAGTTATAGAAATAGGTTTTTTTTATATACAAATGAGAAGATCAAATGATTTTCCAGTTGCTTGCAATCTTTTCAGGCACCCCCATACTGCCAGGACCTGCTGCACTGCAGCCACAGCAGGCGCGCAATCGGATTGAACTAGTGGGTCCGTCGCATGTCGAACTCAAGCACAAGGAGCTGCTTAATAAGCTAAGTGGTCATGGATTGCAACTGTCGTATCGCTTTACACGTGCCCCGCATCTGTATTCATCTTCCATGTGCTCGATTGAGCTGCAGTTCCACAATCGCAGCGAGCAGGAGCTAACCAGCATCCAAATGGGACAGCAAACGCTGCCAGTGGGCATGCATCTGAGCGAGTTTGCGCCGCTTGCTCAACTGCAGCCACAGCAGCTGGCTAGCGGTATACTTGGCGTGGATTTCAATGATACAACACATGCGATTGGCTTTGAGCTAGTTTCTAGTGCGGGAACAGCGCGTGTCCAGCTGAAGCCGCCGGTAGGTGAACTGGTGCGCTCTGTGCAAATCGGTGAGAGTTTCCATCGCGAGGAACGTGCCAAATTGCGTGGCATGAACGAGCACCAATGTGAACTGCACGGCCTACGCCGCGAGCAATTGGATCTGGCGGCGCTCAAGCAAAAGATTTATGAATCCATTAACTTGGCGCACACATTTAGCTCGACCACTGGACAGCTGCATGGATTTGCCGGACAGACACTAAGTTCAAAGAGTCTCGTTCTGCTCACACTCCAATGGCAAACGGATGAGGCACTCACCCTGTTGGTCAACTGTGAGAAGATGGTCATTGGATCCATGGTGCTCAACGAGCTTCGTAATGCGCTTCAATTAACCTTTGCCAGCTAAACCGATTCGCGCTGATGGACATCCCCATTCCATTACATTTGACTCTGGACATTTGAGATTGAGTTATAACTACAATAGGATGAACATGAACATTATAGGTATATAGTAATGTGATTCTTGGCTATATCGATGCTTTTGTATATGATCATCTATTTTAAAAGTATTTTCGCAAAGCATTTCAAGCAGATTCTGAGCAGCAGGTTTCACTTCAACTTGAAGAATGTTTTCAATTGAATTGATTCAAATTTTGTAATATTAGGTTTAAGCTACAACATTATCAATATTCTCATTTATTTTATGGCAATTTTATTGAATGAATCTTATTCTTTTACTATATTTTTATTTTAATAACTATTCGAAAATAACGTAAAGCTCGATGCAAATCGAAAATCACAAGAATCGCATTGCTTTTTGATAATGCATTCAATTTTCAATTTACAATTGTTTCAAAAGCTGCAACTGATCCGAAATATGTTGAGAAAAGATTGTTTTAAATAATTAATTATTATCATTATTATTATCCAGCCAAACAGCAACAAAATAATCAATTGAAATCATGGTTAAATGAACAAATTATGAAATAATTATTTTATCTTAAGGTTTCCTTGAATCATCGCTATATAGAACAAAACCGCAACATAACGTAAAAGTTAAGCAAATGATACAGTAAATTATCGCTACTTAGAAATTGCGCAAAAGTTTATATTTTATAAAAATTATAACGTCCGTTAGAATAGAATATTGAAAACAACTAAAACAAATTGTTTGGTGCCCTTTTTTTTTTGTTTTGTTTATCGAAATTCGTTAAATCAAGCAAAATTTGTATCTTTTATATATCATACATACTATTATTAAGTTTAAACAAATTGCGATATCCGAAACGCACTGTGCTAAATGAACAAGCGAACATTTTATATAGTTGTTAAACAAAATACTAAATAAACAAACAAAAACAAAACACAAAACACAAAACAAAAAGGAAAAACCACTCAAAACTGTTGTCAATTTTCGATTTTTATTGAAATTTAGAATAAAATCGAAAATGGGAACAGCAGTGATTGTAATGTTTTTAATAAATTTGTTGTTACTATGAAGTATTGTAAACGTATGTATGTATGTGTGTGTATTTGTGTGTGTGTCTGTATGTAAGTGTGTGTATGTATTTGTGTTTACTATAACTATTTATATGTTTGTTGTGTATTATAAACCTATCAGCTGTGTTCTGAGATTCGCTTTTAAAACTTTCACTAAATTTATTTATAATCCATTAAATGAAACGATGACTATATAATAATAGTATACGAAAGTTATGTGAAATGCAAATGGATATATGCATCTATTTATATATATCTGTATATATGTATGTATGTATTATTATGTAATGTGTTTTTGATGTTGTAACTCTGTTGCCTTTGTGCTCTATGCGGCCTTTTTCGAAACGTAGCAACAAAACCGAAAGCAAACACTATATACAAATAATCTATACACACGCATACGTATGCAGTCATATGTGTACATATGTGTTTAGATGTCTAATATAGATATGTATATATAATTAATATGTGTATATGTACGTGTACAGCGGCATAATTAACCGATTTGAGATCTTACAGACAAAGCTAATATCGAAATGTTAACCAAATTGTTGCCTGATTTACTCGCGATGATGAAATGAAATTAATATACTTTAGCTAAAATGTATATGTTATCCTTTATGTGTATGTATATGTATATGTATATGTATATGTATATGTATATGTATATGTATATGTATATGTATATGTATATTTGTATATCTATATGAATGCAAATTTTTCGCCTTTTAGCATTAGCACAACAAAAAATAAATAAACAAGAATAAGAATAAAATCAATAAAAATGTTAAGGCTTGCTTTTCGAACACCCTTCTCCCGATTCGTTGTGAACATGATAATATATATAATACACATAGATAAATACATACATATACACATACAAATGGAAAGACTATATAGTATTGTAGATGCGGTTGAATCTACTAAACGATATATATATATGTTTTTGTGTATGATCAGTGAGCTTAGCTCCAATCCATATGCAGAAACGGAGGGCGAGACACATGACCTATTAATATTCCATAATAAGCTACTAAAAAATATTTAAGATTGTGCCACCTTAACACAAAAGATAAAACATGTATGAATATACATATATGCATGTGTATATGTATATGTATATGTATATGCATGTATTATAATATAAATTAAAAAAGAAAAAGTTTCCTACGCCAACTTTTATCAGCTCCCCCACTATTGAAACAATGCTGTAAGTTAGTTTAAACTAATTAAACTTCAACTAAACGTAAAAAAAAACAAAAATATAAGAAAAAAGTAAACAAATGAAACAAAAAAACAACTTTTTGGAGACATTCTGCTTTTGGTTCCATCTTTGGCTTTTCGAAAAATCAAGCAATTAAGTTAAATTGGAGATTATCATATATTTAGTATAATAATAAGTCGTATAATTTGCGAAACTCCTGCGTGTTTAATAAATACTATATTTGTCTATATGATGCGCAATTATTGTTAAAAAAACCAAACTTCACATATTTAGATAATTATTATACAATACAATATTCTATATGCTTTTTACACTTATGCAAGATGGACACGTCTATATTTAAATAAATACAACGTTTTAACAAAACTGAAGACTAAAATATTAAAAAGATTTTTGTAACCGATTTTAAATTGTTTGACATTATAATTTTAATGTTCATATAGTTGCAGAATTGAGAAGTTAAAAAAGATCCAAAAGTCTGTAGATTTTGCAATCTTTTCTTTATAATTATTTATTTAATTTCTAATTCTAAAAATAACCTCAAATTATATCTAGAAATAATAAGCCAAGTCAAACCCATTGTTGCCTTTCGAAGAGAAATAAACTTCTTCCTCCCTGATATACCACAATTAAATGAAAATTGCATTTTAAGTTTTTTTGTTTGTTTGTTTTAAATTTTATTGTTTATTCACGCATTTTCTGTTCATTTGCTCTGCTCCGAATTTTGGAAACACTATCAGCAGCAAGAAGTGTTACAATCTTCCACAAAAACTCCTCAAAAGCTGCACATAAAAACGAACATATATTATACATAACACATACCCTGTCCAGAATCGGTATTACTTATAGGGTTTATCGATACGTACTAACAGCTGTTGCTGGCATTTCAAAGTAATTTAATTAAAGTTAACATTAGCTTGTACTCGTATGTACAATACACACACATACATATCATATTAGTAAGGTTGTATGTATATGTGCACATATGTATACAATACATACACTTAAGTGTACATATATATTCCATACTGTACAATATGCAATAATAAATCAAATGTATGGCTAGCAAATATTGTACATAGAATAAAGTATTCAAGATTTTCATATTTTTAAGAATTTTTGAAGCCAACACAGCCGCCAAAATCTTTTTCAACGCATCTTTTCGATTTTTTTTTTATTTTTCTATGTATTTATTGTGAATTGGATTTGTTTTTCTCGCTTGGACTTGCACAATTAAAAAGCTCAATTTGCATGCTTATAATATAAACAATTAAGTTTTTGCTTGCTAGGTTTTACTTTTGTTTTGTTTCTTTTTCTCCTGCTTTTTGTGTTTTCTTTTGTTTTGTTTTTTTTCTCTTTTTTAAGTTAGGTTAAGGTTTAATGCACCTTTGAGGTTAAGTTTAACGTTTCAAATTGAAAAGAGCTTTTGGTGGGCATGAAGAAAGCGCAACTGATAGAAAGCAAAAAAGGGTGAAAAGGAGCGAAAGAGATCGGGTGAAAAATAGCATAAGATCCTGTGAGTGAAAGTGGGCAGAAAGTTTGTTGGAAAAAAGGGGCGGGGGGAGAGAGCGAGAGAGCGCTGCGTGAACTGCTTGTTAGCTGTGCCCGATGGTCTTACTGCTGTTGCACTGCTATGCGCGGTCAAGCAGTGCGCCGATTTCGTTTAGTTTTTGAAAGAAGTCTATGAAGAATACATGGTATGATGGGCGGTATATGTAAGTATGTATGAGTATGTATGCATACATAATAGTATGTTGTATATGGGCTTGTGATTTGTAGCCAAGTTTTCAATTGATATTGTACGCAAATGCATACATACATACTAAATGATTCTGCAATGCAAGTGTGCATGCATGGATGCATGTATGTACACTGTATGTGTATGCTTGCGAATAGGACATAGGGCATGCACAGATACATATATACATACATACAGCTGCGAGCAAAATAATAGTAGTGCTTCCCTTCAAAATGATTAACCTTTGATATTTTATATAATATTAATATTAAGCTATAAATTTCTCTCTTTGCCTGATCATAGTGAAGATATAGCTCTTGAGAAAATGTACCGTTGAAACAGAAAATCTTCTTTTAAGTTTTACTGCGAATTCGTTATGCACATTGAATTTGATGCGAGCAAAATAATAGTAGTGCGTACATTGACACATTGCCAAAATTGAAAAAAAAAAACAAATTTTTATTAAGAAAAGCTTTCAATTTGATAGTAAGTATATTCTTTATTGATTAATTATAGTTTTTTTATTATGACTTGTTAGTTTGATGGAGTTAAAAGGGGGCGTGGTACACATTGCATTGTTGATAGGCATTATCTTAAAAAACAGGATAATTTTACAAGGAAAAACATATAGGGAAATCTAAAATGTGTTAAATGTGTTCCAACTATTATAACAAATCCGAATAATCACTCGGCAACAAAAGAATCCCATGGCAGACCTCGTGCCATGTCCAAGAGATTGGGGTCCAAAGTTGCACGGTCGGGGAAGCGGACCCTATTTGCCTCTGTGACCGTTATAAAAAATTATATATATCATATATTGGTTCATAACTATAAAGGATGTGCATGAATTGGCAAAGTTCTTTTTTTGATATTCTGCTTCTGTATGAAAGAAAGGATATTCCGTTGATTTGGATGTTTTAACAGGACAATTACCCGAAGCATACAAGTAAAGCCGTTAAGGATTAGGATTAGCTAATAGGATTATGTTATAAAGTCGACTGTACAGTTGTCCGATCTCAACCTAATTCAGAATTTGTGGTCAGAAATTAAGAAGGCATACGTCAAGTATCAACCAACCAGAAAAAGGAATCTTTGGGACATCGTCTAGAGGTCCTAGCCATCAATTTATTCAAAGAAATGCTTTAACCTTGTAACGCTATTAATAAAAACACAGGATGTATCATACAACCAAATACTAAAATTATGTCTAATGAATACAGTTACATCAGATTTGAACTTTAGATTGGGTTTAAGATATTAAAAAAAATTATTTGTTTGCCATTACTATTATTTTGCGCGGTCAATTTTTATATTTTGAAAAAAAAAACATCTTGAATTAAAAATATAAATTGTTGACTAATTTTAGTTAGTCACATCAATTAAGGACATATTCACGTTATCTAAAAAAATATAAAAAAAAAATTTTGGGTGTATTTGAAAATCGCCCATTATTATTTTGCTCGTAGCTGAATGTATGTAAGTATGCATGCAATTAAGTATGATTATATAATAGTTCGACAGACATTGCGCTTGTAATTTTCGAACACCCTTGCAGGAATATTATTATAAGTATGTTTGTATGTATGTATTGTATTTGCATTACGCTTCTTCAACAGTGTGAAAAGCACAGAGAACTGCACTTGATTCATATGGCGTGGATCAGTGTGCCATATAGTGTATAGGAACAATCGCTTAGTTTCTGTTTGAAAAACTTTCAATCATAAGCAAACTTAAAAGTTAAAGCATTATTGATCTTTCAACATTTGAAGATTAAATTGTTAGAATCAAAAAGTTTTCTATACAAAAACCAAATCTTATACTATTGTACATACTATGATACATACATATGTATATGTATGTATATACATACATACATATATAATATGCATGGTATGTATGCTTGGATCGATAAAAAAGTGAATTGAGTATGAATGATGCAACTTAAATTTGATTTTGCTCTGTTTAAGATTATTTGTTTTAAATCACTGCAAGGGCATCTACGTTTCGGTTGACCGAAGAATGTATTTGACTTAATTCATTTTCAGCATTTTGCTTGAGTATATAATTTATAGTGTATTCATTTGTTCGTATAATATTATAATTCAATATGGTTTTTGCTTGTTTTTGACTTAACTTCATATAAAACTAGTTGTTTTCTTGTTGTGTATATATTTCTGTTGCATGTATGTTATGTATGTATGTATATGCAGGTATTATAATTATAAATACATAGTATGTATGTACCATATAATATATATATATATATATATATATATATTATTATGTTATTTATGTATGCGTTTGTATATATGCATATGTATATAAGTATTTTGATTTATATATAGTTATATGTATGTATGTCTAAGGATGATTTTCAATCACTTATTGTTACGTACGGTGTTTGTTATAACATTCTTAGCTTGGACTGACTGTACTTTTTCTTATACTTCTTAGTATTCTTTCTCCTTCTTTTGAATCTAAGCTTAGTTTATTAAACATGTAAAGCAATTTGTGTATATTTGTTTATTTGTTTGTTGTGTGTGTCTATGTGTGTGTAAATGCCTGTGTGTGTGCTTCCAACTAATCGCAAAAGCTCTCAAACTCCAAAAAACGGACGGAATGATAAAAGAACTAACCTCACTTTTTTCAAGTGTATGTATGTATGGCTTTGTGTGTGTGAATATGAGTGAAAAAAGTTAGACAAAATAGTCTGCCAGCACTGCGATCGCAGTTTCACTGCTTGTAAGCAGTTGAAATATTATATTAAACTAAAAAAATGTGTTATTTTTGAAAATGTAATGTAACCCAGCCAAACAAACAACAAACAATTGCTTGGTTCCTAGAGATTTCAGATTTCCAGAAGTGTGAAAGGATGTTCACACAGTGTTGCAAAGAAAAATAACTAAAAATATAACTTATTAGTTTTAAGAAAAGGATTATGATAGATAGGAAATCGGTAAATTAATAAAAATGTACATTATTTGCAATTATTGTTGAGGCTACCTCATAATTAAAGAAGTAAAAGGAGGAGATCTATCCATGTCGAATTCATGATCATGATTTGGTTTGTGAATTCACTATTTGAGTGAAATTCATTGAAATTACATGATAGACATAAATATTCTATGTATGTGTGTATGCATGCGAGCGAGCGTGCGTGTGTGTGTGTGTGTGGATTGTTTAAGTTGCATGGATTCATGCAGTTTTGATTACACCATTATTAATATATCATCATTATATGTATGTGTGTATGTATGTATGCGTGTATTTGTGTATGCTTGCGTGGGTGTTTGTGTGTTGTGTATACACACACACACACATACCCAGGCATGCAGGTGTTTTTGCATTAGTTGCAGTTGCTTTTGTTGCATTTTTCGTAGTTGTAGCTGCTTTGGGCCTTTGCTCAAGTGGGTTAACTCTAGTTTTCGTACATAGTATCTAAGGCCGGCAGATCGTTCCATGTGCTTAAAGTTTCTTATACCAGTAGAGATAATGTTCCCCATCTTCCACCATTAGCTCATCCACACCTGAATGTAAAATAAAATAGCACTTGTTATAGTTTACCACTTTTAACCTTTTATTTACCCCCCAGGCCCCCCTTCCTGAGACTTACCAACAGGCGCAATAAGCTGATTCCCGGGCGTATTATTCGGATCTGGTAGCTCGGGCAATCTATAGAGCAGCCAGTAATGATATCTATGGGTTGACAAGAAAATATTAATAATTAAATAGGCGTTAAACAACATCGATTTCGACAATATTACCCCCGGGGTTCCTCCTTCTTGCCATAGAGCGTATGCACATAGTGACCGTTGGGCCACTCGCGCGCCTCGAAAATGAATCTGTGAATGGTTGGATAAAACGATATCTTATTTTTCGAATTTCAATAATTTTGTCGGGGGAAAGATTAACCGACCTGGGATCCATATCGGCTGCCTGGGTCATAGCCTTGAAGAAGCTTGTGTTCTTGGGGGATACCAAAGATAGAGAGAAAGCTTCGGTCACATTCGAACCGACCCACAGCGTGTAAGTATAGGAAATGTTCTTAGCATCCGACTCCTCGGCCGAGGAGCTTAATCCGAAGGGCAATGCCAGCTTTGGTTCGCCGTTCTCTGCGGATAGGAATGAAACTTAGTGTGAATTCGTTGAGATCGGGCGAAATGGATTACTCGCTAAGTGAAAACGGCAGGTGGAGGGATTTTCAATAAGGCATTGGTGGTGGTTGTTACCTGTGGGATCGCTGCTCTCCCGTATGACGTGATCACACTGGAGAGCGCGGACGGCACCCAGACCTTTCCAACCAAGCGCCAATATAATGTCAGCTGTAAGTCCGACGCCAATGTCCGGCTCTTGGCCATCTTGCAACGGCTCCTCACTCCAGCCGCCGTCGGCACGTTGACGGCTGAGTATATAGCGTGAGGCGGCTGTACGATTCCAATGCCCAGCAGGATCGTATTCCAGATCCTGCAGAGCTTGCATGGCTAAAGCTGTGCTGCGCAGCGAACCAAAGCTGCCGCGCTGATCCTGCAGGCTGGCTAGGCCACGTGCCGGGCGTCTCACAAAATGCTGCAGGTGGCGATGCCGATGATCGGTGACAATGCAGCGCAGCGCCAGGATAACCATGGCAATGGCATCAACACTCTGATCCGTTACACCGCTGGCAATGTCCAGGAGCCGTCGAATCTGACGCTTGCGCACATGTGCAGATGAACTGCACGCCGACAGCGTCGTCAATGCGAACTCTATGTCCTGCGCAGGCTCATGATGTTGCAGTGTTGCAACGAGATCGTGTCCATGAAAATGCTTGGGATCCTTACAGAGTGATCCCAGCGCCAACACATAACGCGCCAACTTATCCAAATTAAGAGGCTTAGGCAGCGTATGATGGCGATCCAACATGGCCAAGATCTCGATTTCCATCTCCTTAACGGAGAGCGTATCTTCTAGTTCTAGTATGACTGGCATGTGCGCATCGGCGCTATCGTTTGGATCACGACCTCCTGACAGTTCCTTAGCCAGAATAACGACATGGGTATCATTGCCCCAGCCGAAATCAGAGGCTCGTTTCTCTTTAAGCCAATCGAGCGCACGCAAAATCGCCTCCTGCTCCGCCTTTGTGGGCGTGGATGAGCCAAATTGCGGCGGTGTCATCGCAGACGTTGACGTTGATGTTGCCGCACTTTCGGCGCCGCTGCCGCTAGTTGGTGGCAGTGCTGCAACAGAGACGCCAATTGCATCGGGTGTGATTTCCTGTTGTTGTTGCTGTTGTTCAGTCGCTGCCAATGTAGCTGCTGCGCTGCTTGTTGATGTTGCTGTCGTAGTTGTCGTTGTTGTTATTGTTGTTGTTGAACCAGCATTTGCATGGTTGTTGCTGTAGTTGGTTTTGTTGTTGTTTTTGCCCTGTTCATAGCTGGCATCGTTGTTGTTGGTGCTGCTAACATTCAAATTTTCATAATCATTACCCAAAGGTTGCGACTGCGATGGTGGCAGCACTGTTGTGCTTATGTTCGAGCTGCCAATGACACCAACGCGAACGTCTACGTCGGCAGCAGCAGCAGCAGCAGCAGCAGCAGCAGCAGCAGCAACAACGTCAGCGTTATAAGTCACATTAACATGCTCTGCTGGCGTTGGCGCCGACAGCGTCAGGCAACCGTTGCTGTGCAGCAGCAGCAGCAGCAGCGGCAGTGAGTGCATTCTTGTTGTTGTTAGTATTATTTTTGCTTTTGTTATTGTTGTTGTTCCTCAGTCAACTGAAAGAGAGCAGGGCACATAATGAAATAAGGCATAAGCTAAAGTTAATGTAATGAGAGTAAAGACAAAAGATTAGAAAAATATTTATTTAAGCACAGCGAAGTGTATATACCCTAACATCCATTTTTCACTTCAGTTCAACTTTGTTAAAGCGTTTCTAAAATATGAAATTGTCATTATGTTATTATTGTTATAATTTTTTCTTAATTTTACAATAAGTAATATGTTGCAGGAGAGTTAATCAGCAGATTCTGCGCTAATGAATTTTCGAAATTTTACACCTTCAAACTCAGTAAAATATTGTATAATAAATTAAGTTGGTAGCAGAAAATTTTTAAATTGTGATTTAATCAATTATTTTGGTGAAGTACGGATATTTGTCACTGATTCGCAGACAATATTTGTGCAAAATGTACATAAGTTATGGGAGAACTATAACACCTTTATTCCTGCGAAGGGTATACGAAAAGGAGGTGAAAGGCGATGGCGTTGCCTTGAACTGAATTTGTTGCACACAGATAAAACACATGCATGCACACACAAACAGTATTTATGAATGTATTATAAAATTTTGCTAACGTCATGCATTTATCGATAATTAAAACATAAAGATCGATATGCATGCATTGTGCGCTAACGTGTGCTTTGCCTTCCCCCGCTCCCCTTGACATTATGTCTCGCCCACAATTAGTCATACAAAAAGCAACAACAAACTAGATTGCCAGGTAGCAAATAAAAAAGGAAACACTAAAAGTCCTCGTTATTGGCTGTGTGTTGGAAAGAGTGAGGAAGTGAAAGAGATTGGGAGAACGGAGGTAGTTGTGTTTCGTCGTTTAACAATAAAGTTAATTAAGCACTGCTGACGTTTACATAATACAATGAAATAGCTACAGCAAGAAGAAAAACCTTAATTAAATTAATGGAAAAAAGAAAGTCGCTACGACAGCAGCAAAAGTTGAATACAATAACAATTGCAAAAATGGCGTTGCTGCTCGCAGTTGTTGTTGTTCTTACTTTGAGCGTAATTAACTGCAGTTTTTTTTAAATTCTCTTTTAGCGCACATCTTTTGCAGGCTCTTACTCTCTTCTCCACATACTCACACACGTATATCCGCACACATATGCTCATACAAAGGCGACACTTGCCGAACTTTAACTTTATTACGTTTCCTGCTGCGACAGCGACTGCTCACTACAAACAGTGCTGCCAACTGAAAAATGTTGAAAAAAGATAGCTATAAATAATAGAGAAAATAGCTAAACAGCTATTGTGCATACATTCTTGGCACAGAAAATTTCTTTGCGAATTTGGTATTGCATATAAATGATAATTATGTGATTTAGTCTTTAAATCGTATTGAATTCTGACTCTAAACATGTTTAAACACACAATAAATACTTGGTTCGAGACTTTTCTTATGTGTGCATATGCATACTACCGGCAAGCATTGTCAATTCAACTAATCATCGTAGTTTGGCTCATTGGAATTCCTTGAAATAGTGATTTATTTTCAAATTACTTTAGTAATAAAGTTTTTGCTCATAAATGTATAATTTGTATATACATAGGCACGTAGTATTATCTGCCTATCGTAATGGACATTTAGTTAGTTTCTCTTGTTTTTCACTTGTTCAATGTTGAAGAAAGTAGCTAAAAAGCTGATGGGAAAAATAGCTAAATTCACAACTCTGACTACTGCTGCTGGCTGCGACTGCCGCCGCTCTTTTTTATATTGTTGTTGTTTTTCATTTTGCTTAGCCGTATTCTTCTTTGTTGTTTTTGTTGGTATTTGATGAACTTCTTGCGGCTTTAGCTTACCTTTTTTCTATTTTCTTACTTCTGTAGTTTTCTCGCGTTTGTTGTTGTTTTTGTGGTTGTTTTTGTTGCCTATTTTGCTTGTTGTTGTCCTGTCTTATTACAACTGTTGTCTATTGATTTTACTTTCGTGTTTTTTCTATTATTTTTTTAGGACTTCCCAAGAAAAACGAATGTAAGGACTAAGCGACAAGGTGACGTTTGTTTTACTGTGTTCAAATGGCTAAGTACATATTTATTGTATTTTAGTTGTTGTAACAGTTACATATGTAGTTGTTACTGTTGTATGTAATTGCTCTGCTGCTGCTAGCACACATACACACACACACACACACGCACAATCAATAAATTGTGTATGACTAATTTTTAGTTGTGTTTTTTATTTGTTTTTTTATTGTGGTGTGTGTGTGTGTGTCTATTTTGATTTTATGTAATCGCAATTGTATATGTATGTACATACATATGTATATGTATATGTAGATACTATATATGTGGTCAGCTTGTCGTAATTAGAGTTTAATTATTTAGTAGCTTAGTATCAAACGCCGCTGCTTTAATATGCTAAAAAGTAACGGTACTTAACAGCAGCAGTCCAAAACACAGTCATACACACGCGCACACAGACACTTTTGTATGTGCATTTGCACACACCCATTCTAACTTACCCACAGCTGTTTGCTGCAAAAGTAACGGTACCGCAAGCAGTGCTGCGTTCCTTTATGACTCCTTTTTTCTATTATATTTCTCCCTTTCTTCTTCTGACTTGTTAAGTTGGCTGCAGTAACAGTTAGTAACGGTTGTTGTTGTTATGATTGCAGCTGCTGTTGTTGTTATTATTATTGTGGCTTTATGCAGGCATTGCTGTTTCGTTATTATTGTTGCTGTTCTCTCTCTGCGCCACACGCTTTTCTCTCTATGCCCAGTTGTTATTGTTATTGTTGTTTTATGCACGCACAAATTGTTTGTTTAAAACCGGAAAAAAAAAATTAATAAATTTCTTTCCTAATTTGTTGTTTTTGCGGTTGCCGTCCGCTCTCAACTAACTAAATGTATATTTGTCGCCTTGCTGCGCTGCACACGCACGCACGGTTATCGGTTCGACCAGCGCCTTTTGTCTGCTGCCTTCTGACTTCTGCTTTGTGTTGTGCAGCGTTGCCATATTGTCAACTGGCAGTGCGCAGGATGTGCTCAACATCTGGCAGCATTCACACGAGTCTATCCTGTTTAACAACCATTCATGTCTGGTTAATCCTCAGCTGGTTGCATGTCCTGGCTAAGCTTTAGTTTGATGCGTACTTTTGCTAAAGGTTCTTGTCTCTGCTAGAGCCTGTTTACAAAGCCTGTTGCTAAGTCAGGGCTGTTATGCAGCCACAAAGACCCAACAAAACCGACTGAGAAAGTTCTGTTGGTTATTATTATTAATTAGTTCAATTTTAAAATTATTATTTTATTTTGCAATTTAAATTAAACACTGAAAAAAATACAAAATATGTATGAGATATTTCAATTAATCGATATTATAAGGCTCGATATATTTGTCTTTCACTATAGAGTTAGGTACAATATGTTGTTGTATGCATATCTCCTTTTTAATTTTTAATTTTTAATTTTAATTTTTCACTTTATGCTATAGCCAACGCCCCATGAAATTGATGGCAATAAGTTCTATTGCATTAAAACAAAACAATAAATTTTTCAAATATTGAATTTTCATTTGGGAAGCATGACATTTTACTTTTTCAAAAATGAATTGTTATTTAAAAGCAATATTTTTGCATTTATTTCGAATTTAGAAAAAATATCAACTAATTTTAATAATATAAGTTAGCATGTATTTAATCCTTAAGTCGGCAATCGTTTTTGCTTTGAGTGTTTAAAAAGTATAAAACTCTATAGAAATATGTATATGAAATATTGACTTAAATATTTTTAAAAGGTATCTGCTAGTTGGCTATAAAAAGAAGAAGCTAATGCTGTTAATGCTAATTGCTTGATTTTGGCTTTCATGTCAATTTTTCTCTTTTCTTTTTGTTTGATTTTATCGTATTTTAATATACATTTTTAATTCTTATTTTGGGTTAAAATGTGCTTTCGCCCAGTTGTCGCTGTCTCAAATGAAGACGCGCTGCCCCCTCGTCTGTCCGCTGCCGCTTGTCCAAATGCCTAGGCCAGACACACAAAACTGTTTACACTCCGAAGTCCTTAAATCGCCGTCTGCCGTCTGCCGTCTGCCGTCCGCCGTCCGCAGTTCGCTGTTTGCGTTTTGTAATTTGATATAGTTTTGCGCTGTCCGCAAAAGCCGACAATTGAAAAATGCCGCCAAACCGCCAGGAGGTCGACGGGACGCGATCCATATTTAAATGGACGTAGCTTGGCCATGCACATTGGCCAGGATACGCATGCAGCAACTATTCAATTTCTCATTCCCTACAACCTCATCCAACCTCCTGCCGCCTTCTTCTGCGCCTTCTTTTGCGTCTGCCTCCTGATTGCCTATCGTTTACGCTGCGCAGCAATTAAAAGAACAAGCGGCCGTATCGCTTACCAGGATGCTAACGCTGTCCAAAACTGAAATCTATATATGTACATGTGCTCAAAGAGTGAGAGAGAGAGAGAGAGAGAGAGAGAGAGAGAGGGAGAGGGAGAGAGAGAGCAGGAGAGCGAGTGAGAGAACCTCTGGCTCGTAACAAAAGAGGCCAAGGGTAAATTGGAAGTTGAAAGTTGTTGATTGAAGCTGAAATTGAAATTGCTACGGGATTTTGATCCTTTGTGCCAGTTATGACAGGCATGCCCTTTCGCGTCCTCCCCTCCTCCAACCACATGCTCGATTTGTCGGCGCAAGTTCAAAGGCATCGGCAAAAGCTTTTGTCGTCAACTGATCTTGGCCAGCTGCTGACTGATCAGCTCATCATTGGATCGCTAAGATCGCAGAGTCGCAGGATCGCAGGATCGATAGGAGTCTTCAATTGTTGCACCTTGCGTTATGGCGCCTTAACGCACGATTTGAGGCGACAATTGATGACAATTGGTGACAATTATCCTGTCTAATACGAGGACAACTCTTTGCTAGCAGGATTACCTGTTTGCTCTTTGAGTCTTGCATGTCCTTTCAGCCAGCTGAACTAAACTGAATTACTTTAGATGCTAAGGTAAAGATTGGTTTTCTTGTTTATTTTTTGCTCTTGCTGTTGTTGTTTTATTTTATTTTTATTTTTTTTTGTTATTGATCCTCAGAGAAACAGGACGCAGGCAATTGACGATTGTTAGCTTCCGCTTAGTTGCATTCAAAAAGGATGCGCGTTGCTGCTCTCAATCTAAGAAGGAAAATTCTTGTAGCCGTGGGTGCTATCCGCGTGCGTATCCTGAATCCCAAGTCCCGAATCCCATATCCTGAATATCGTGAGTCCTTTGCTCTGTGGATGCTGCGCAATATGCGGCAAGCCAATTTTGGTATTATTTTGTTGTTGTTGTTGTTTGTTTGCTGTTTGCTGTTTGCTTAGCCGGCAAACTATTTATTCAAGCCTTAAGCGGGACTCGAAACAATTGTTCAGCCGCGTCGGCTGGCAGGACAATAGAGGCGCACAGCCTTGAGCTATTATCCTGCCAGATCGTTTCGGCTCCTACGGGGCACCTAAGCGCTGTTTTCATGTTTTGCATTCTGATTTTTCTCCCTTTTTGCGTAATCGTGGCAATTGTCAGTTGTGTGTGTGTGTGTGTGTGTGAAGCTCGGGGCGCAGATGATAAAGTCCATCTGATAAAAAAGAAAGAAGAGAAAGAAAAATAAGACAAAACAAAACCCAAACGAAGCGAATCGGAACGAATCGAATCGAATCGAATCGAATCGAATGGAAACAAAGCAAATCAATCTAAACAAAAAAAAAAAAAAAACAAAAAAAAATGCATTCAACTGGGCCCCGATTACTCACTGAAAATGAATGTGAATACCTTAGTGAATACCACCGTGAATATTCTGGTGTATACTTAAGTGAATAAAAATATTAAACATGGCAATTCTTAGTTTTACAAAAACAAAACAACAACAGAAAAAAAATCAAAAACAAATTGAAAAGTTTTCTTAATCCATCAACAAAATGTTCTTATTTTTATTAAACTCAAGTTAAAGAAATAATTTTTTTATTTTTAAATTAATTTCTTCGTTTAACGATAGTTAAGAAATATATTTTTAAGAAATCCTATGAATTTATAATAATATCGAAATTCAGGAAATAATGTCGCATCTGGGATTAATCTCATCATGGCGCTTGAAAAAAAATTAGATATATATACAGCTGTGTTCAAAACATTGAGTCCTACTTCTTGAGTAAGAAATTTAAACAATAAATGCCAAATTTGCAAAATATTTAATGAAATAGTCAAAAATTGGCTGTTCATTACAAAAAGAATAAAAGCTATATAGCCACATTCATAATACTTTTTTTTAATGCCAAAGTGTGTATTAATCTAATATTCAGCTGTAAATCCCTTTTTTTTTTTTGATAACTACGCTACATCACCGTAGTAGGAGTCTAAGAGGTCCTGGCAACATTTTAAGGGGATCTACGACCATTTCTCCTGAGCCACTCGCCGAAGGTGTCCTTTGTTTAAGGATTTAACAAGAATAGATCTCCCCATACATTTTTGATCGGATTAATATCCGGGGGCTGGAGTATCCTTTGCATCACATCTATATTTTCCGATGCAAACGAATCTTTAGCGAGCTTTCTCGTAAGTTTCGGGTCGTTATCCTTCTGACATATGATAGCATAGTGTTTTCCAATATTTTAACAGAAGGATATAGGTCCATGATACCATCACTCAAATTAATCAATCCCATATCATTATGCTCAGACCCCAATGTTTGACTATCTTCTGCGTGTATCCTGCGATTAAATCTGTGTTTGGTGGACGTCGTACGTCGGCATTTTTCCATCATCCATTTCAAGTTTATGTTCGCAAATTTTTTGCCGTGCTACCAGGATAAAGAAGTCGCTTTCAAGGACTTTTGGCACTTAATGTTTTTCCAGTAGTTAATGACGAACTGTGACATTACTAACTAACAGGTTAAGATCAGTTTTTTTATGATTAAGTGATGCAGACGGCTTCATCTTGCATAAACGAACAAAGCGTCTATCTGCTGAAGCGGTCGTCCTGCGCTTTCCACAATAAGGTCCTGGCTTATCTTGAAAATTTGCAGCGTTTAATATGATTGGAGCTCAGCACCCAACAAGTTTTTCAAACATTTTTGTAGGCTTTTCGAGAAATAAAAACATTTTGCCCACTAAACAAATATGAATCATGAAAACATTTATTAATATTTTACGTTAAACTAACTAATAATGCTTTGCATTATGCACCTGACAAAAGAACCTTACGGTATTTTTTCATCCTATTCTATTCTATGAAACGACCAACAATTGTTTAATTTAAAAAAACTCCAAGTTTCGAGATAAAAGAAATATTAGTTAAGATATAGTATTGCACTGTTATTTTTGTGAGCACAGCTATATCAATATATTATATAATATTTGCAAATTAATTTTCAATATCTTATTTACAACTTTATTGGAGTTAACAATAAATTAAATTACAATATTTAATAGTATTACTTAAGCAATTATCGCACATTTAATTAATAAGTTAAATCATTTTTCTTATGAGTAGTTCTGTTTAGGTCAGCAGCATATATATATATATATATATATATATATCATATATCATACAAGTTTAATTATTTCCCCCTGCGAGACAACATTCATATTATCACGAGTATATTATTATATGTTTATCGGTATATATATATTATATATTACTTATATATATATTACTTCTTTGTATTGCTTATCTTGCAACTTTCGCTATTGTCACTTATCTCGCTAACATTGCTCTTCGTGCAATGCATATGTTAGTTTGCTTAAACAAAAGCAATTGTAATTATTAATAATAATTAATTATTAATATAAACTTGAAATATATTTATATGTAAGAAAAAATCATGCTAGCCAAATAAGTTAATTAATTTAATTTAATTCATTCTTGAATTTTTCCTTTAAGTTTTGATTTCTACTGCTTAGGTTTTGAGTTTGAAGATTGCTTAAATACAGTTCTACTTCAAGAATCCTTCTTAGCCGCACTTCAACGAAGTCCTGAAAATCGATACCTGAAGCCACAATCAATTCACAATCAGAATGGAGACTCGGAGCTGATAATTAATTATTTATTGTTTTTTTCTTTGCTTCCATTGTTTATTTATTTTCTTCGAATACGATTCCATTCGATCATTCTTGAATTGTATCCTTAATCTATTGTAATTTATTATATTTTTTATTTATTTCATTAAGTAAAGTTAAAACCTTGCTGATCTTTTCATTCCCGTTATTTGATTTACGATTAATTTGGAATTATTGAGATTATGTTGAAGTTGAAATTTTCATATTGTGTTTGGTTTGCAATTTTCGATTATTTTATTTTGTGAACATTTACAATTAGTAGAGGGAAATTAATTTGAATGTAAACAATTTCAATGGGGAGGTCAGATAGAATAGATCCCAAAATATCGAATCAATTTCGAGGAATTAATTCTTACAATCAATTTCGCATTTCGAAACTTGAGTAAATCGTTAAATGGGGCAACTGAATGAATTTGTCCTTTTTGCGTATCGGTATGATAAGTGTCAGCCCTTTTACATAATAAAGGATACTGAATTCTGTTTGATAAATTTTGGTTTGGAATTTTTTAGTCCTTCTTAGTTTATTATCTTCAAGGGTCGCATTACCAAATAAGCACAGCCTTTGTCGATTGATTGGGTCCTAATAAATACATTTTCTTGCAGTTTCGATTGTAGGTTGTTCAGCTTTCGGCGTTCAGGTATTTTTTAAAAAAGGATGGCACAGGAATATTGCAAAGGATATTAAAGTGGAATGCGAGGTGAAGGCATAAAACGAGCAAACGGCAAATGGCCGCAAATCAACAAACAGGCAAAACAAACAGCTAGAATGCGAAAAAGCTAAACAGAGAAGTGACAGGATGAAAGGATGTCAGGCTAAGGAGATATGTGTCAGGCCCTTAGCCAAGGTACATAGGCGCCTTATATAACAGTTCGTTTGGAGCCCCAAAAGCTGTCGCCTCCTCTCTTCATGTGCAGGTTAAAAACTAAAGTAGTCAAAGGAAAAAGAGAGATAAAAAAGAAGAAGCAGGCGAAGCAGAGCACAAGGACAAGAGCGCAGACGGCGCAAAGTGCGCACAACAACAAGCAACACCTAAAAGTCCTGGCAGACATTACCAGAAGGTGGCATAGCAGACGGCACTGGGGCCAGAGACAGGACACAAGCCAAAAAGGAGGCGGCAGGCCAGCGAATGATGCCATGCTACTTGCTGCTTGCTGCTTGCTGCTTGTTCCTTTGGTCCTTTTGGTCCTTTCGTTTTTTGGTCGAAAAGCTTTGCTAAAGTGAACTAAAGCCGAATGAAGCAACGTCACACAAAAAGCAGACACACACAGAACCGTTGGTGAGTGTTAGGGTGGATGGCCTAGGGAGGCAGGAGGGAGGAGGGGGACACTCCAACCCTTAAAGGAGACCACCCCTGAACGAGCCACCCCACTGCCAATATACCAAGGGTACATATACATGTACATACATGGTATTCATAGAGGGCGACGCAGGGTTGGCTGTACGCCGGGTTGGTCCGCATATAAGGGAGGGTTTTACGGCTAACAGAGCTATCCGGACTGTCGGGCTGAAAGGCAAGTAAAGCGCTATAAGAGCAAATATGGCTGCCAACACCCGAATCCGACACGTAAAGTGACGCGTTAGCTGCGTTGCTATGACAACCCTGTTCCTGTTCCTGTTCCTGTTTCTGGCTCTGATTCTGATTCTGATTCTGATTCTGATACTGGGTTTCGCTCTGTATTCTGTTCGTGGTCCTGGCCACGGTTACGGCCTTCGCTACGCCAATATAAATGGTTGCACACAACTTTTGGCGCCATCAACAAACATGCAAACAAACAAACAAAAACCAAAGTAATGAAAAAAATACAGGGTATATTGAATTCATATGATTCATACAAAACGAATCACAACCCTTTAATTTCAATAGGTATCACTGTAGTCTATCAAATCTCATTCTGTTGATCTTATAATTTACACAAAAATGAATTCTTCATTTCCATTTTTATTCTTATTTTGTACAGGGTATTTTTCACAAGTCGAGCACTTCCGTATTTATTACATTCATTTTTCGTAGAATATTTTTTTCTTATTCTTTTTCAGTTTATTTTTGTTTTTTGTTTTTTTTTTTACGTTTTTTATGGCTTTTCCGGCGGTGGTCGATGTCGGGCTCTGCTGATGAGGATTTGTCGTCCGGTCGCAAATAAAGTTGGCGTGGTCGGGCGGGAAGGTGGTTGGGGATATGGCAACGGGGCGCTGGGGCTTTATCTATCGGTCAGTAAAGTGGATACACGGGGACCATCATTGGCTTGCATTTAATGAGATTTTTTTGATGTTCTTCTCTACCTTGATATTTCTCTACCCTCGTATGATATATTGATATTCTCATGCAAGACGTCTGCGTATGAAATATGCATTTTTAATAATAAATAAAATAAATTTTATTTAATATTTAATATTTATATTTCAATACAATACATAATCATTAAAATATAGAGTTGTAATAGCTTTTGATGTGAAAGGAACTAGAAAAATATTTACTGAATTTTTATTTGATTTATACCAGTTTACTTTATTTAATTAATATACAATAATTTTAATTTATATATAATATCATATGAGGCATTTATTGCATAATTTTAATAAATATGTTATACAATAATTGAATATAATATTTTCACGACTCACTCCGTCTGTCCAGCAGTCTTGCTGTCTCCTCAACAAAGAAAACTCGAATAGCAACATACAATATTTTAATTTAAAAGGATAAACTTATTGTTTAACCTAAATTGTTTTTCATATTTGATAATTTATTATATTTTATTATATTTTATTATTTATTATTTTTAGTCAGATTGTCAGCTGTCAAAGTGCAAACTGAAGTTCTGGGAACACAACTCTGTATAGCAGATAGAGTATACGATTGTCGGTGTACATGAGAATTTTTCCTGTTATTTTGTTACTTTTTTTTGGCATTTTGGGTCTTGTTGGCTTTTTCCATTTTACATTTTCGTTTCTTATTTTTATTTTATTTTTTTATTTTTCGGGATTTTGTTTTGCTGACTATCAGGCGCTTTTTAAAGCTCCCAGCCAATAGGCCAGGTGAATTGTTGGCCAAAAGTGAGCGGAACTCGGAGAAGGATTTGGGGATTCACATTGGGCTTACGCCTTTGTGCGCTGCCGGAAGACAGCTTTGAGAATCGCATAGAAGAGTCAAAGCCAAAAGCTTCGACCATTGATTATGACTCATGAGTGCAGCGATAATATTGGCAAATTGATGCCAGCAAATTGCCTCAATAATTATTGTAAATGGCGTACTATGTAGTTACAATACAATATACCATATACAACAATTGATGTCTGTATGTGCAATAGATACATACCTAATGTTTCTTCTTGTATACTTTTTGCAATCGCAACATTTTTAGATATTCCCATCCAGATTTCCGTCGGCTGATTTGAGTTTCTCTCTCTCTCTCTGCAGAGTCCTGACAAGAAACAACTTTGTATGTATGTAAATACTCGTATATTGTCTTATCTTAAATAAGATTTAATGGAATTCAGCCGGATCCAGCTCTCCAGTTTTGAGAGAGAATTAAATAAAAAAAAGAATTAATTTAAACTTTTTGAAAACTACAAATAATTTTGAACAACAATAATTTAATTGATTTACCAACAAAATAATATTTACCACATAATTCAAAGAATATTTGCATTGAATAAAATGAATCGAATTAATCAAATTGTTTACTATAGAGATCGGATAGTATTATATATACATACATATATATGTATCATTTATCATGTATGCATAGACAAACCTACTTGTACGTTTGTTTTTATTATTACAGGATATACTTACGGTAAGCAATCTCAACTGATCTCCGAGTTTCATTTATTTATTCATTTCAAAGCTATTTTAATACCAATCAGCTTGAGAAATGTCTTAACAATTTTTATAATTATTTTTTAATGAATTAATTAATTAATGATTTGTATGTTCTTTTAAACAACATGAAACAACAATCAAAACTGTTTTCAATATTTAAAATATGTATATGTACTTATATACATACATGTGATAAACGCATTTATGATATTTTAGCTGTAAACTTGGACATCAGCATTCAATCATTAATTGCCGTCAATCAATAGAAATTTGATTGTAAAATCGCCACACGCTAAACGAATCAATTACCTGGGTTTAAAATAATGAATTGATTGCATTCAAATAAATGTATATAACACACACATATATACACACACACACACACATTTACACACATACACACACATACAAAAGACTCGTCTATGTCTAATTAATATAATATATTTGAATGCATTGTTTTGCATTGTGTTGGAAAATGTTTTTGGTCAAATTGGCTGGGTGCTGTCACGTTCCGTTTTAGAAAGCTAAAGGGAGGGAACGGGGGGGAGGGGGGGGAAAAAGGACGTTATCAACGCCACACCCATTCAGGGCAATTGCACTGAGGCATCAACTAGCCGCCTACAAGCGGCAACTATAGCAGCTTTAGCAGGCAACCGCAGGACAACACCAAATCCCAACAAGTAAGCAAATCACTTTCAACGCACGGGCTATCGGATACCCTGTAGATGACATCGAATCACACTGACGTATGTAAACAACATATATATATATACCATTATATATATATATAACATGTATATTACATGATCTTAATGAAATTAAATAATCTGATCGAAAGACAGCATATGCCGAAACTGAGAGATGAATAAGTTAAAAACGGACAAATAGACGGACAGTAGGGTGGATGGAATGGCAGCTGGAATAGGAAAATGGAAGACAGCATGTGCAATGATAACTGGAACTGGAACTGGAACTGGAACAAGAGAAGAATAGGAGTTACGGGAATGACAAGTAGTAGTTCAATTGCACTTAATTGCAATTCTATATATTATATAAACGGAACAGGAACTGGAACTGGGACTGGAACTGGAACTGAAACTTAACTGGAACGATGTCCTGCTGAAACTCCATCTGACTTTGGCCCCCTGCTCAAGTTCTTAACTTGGCTAATCAGCATTTCATTTGACGTTTCTGCTCCGTTGATTTGGTTTTAATAAAGTGCAAACTGCATTCGTTCAAGGTTCACGGAGTGCATTAGGAGGGGCGGCACAAGGACGGCACGAGTGGAGGGAGGGAGACAACATTGAAGTATATGAGACAATAACAGCGGATTGGGGTGGGGATGGGAATGGAGCCGAGGCAAAGGTGGAGCTGGCAGATATCTATTGTTTAACGCCACTCGAGGAAATGAGCACGCCGGCGACAGCGAAGGTGCAAGCGGATGGGATGGGATGGGAGATAGGAATACGGAATGTAGAATGTGGGAGGCGCGAACGAGATTGAGGATGGAGATGGGAATGACAATAAGGATGACGATTATATAAAGTACTACCAGAGAAAGAAAGCAACGAATGCAAACTACACTTGCAAAAAATAAAACACAAAAACTAAAACACAAACATGAAAACAATTCATAAATTAGTTTAATTAACCTTTTTTTAATAATATAATAACACAGCAGTGTTCATAATAATTGTACAATAACTGTACAAAACTATAGAAGTAACACAATAATAATAATAAAAAATAAATAAATATGTTGCAAAAGTAAATTTTCTATTTGAAATTAATTTATTCATTATGCTTATTGTGCTTGCATGTGTATATGTATATGCAAATGTATGTTTGTGTGTGTAAGTATGCATATATTGAATTAATGAATGTATGACTTTCTTCTGGAATGAATGCGTTTGGATAGAGAGTATCTCCTAGTCGAGTTCACTCGACTGCGGCGCACTCACTTGTTTATCTAAGTGTAGCAGTAAGTCAAAAAGAGGAAAACAACAATAATAAAGACACAAACAACACACACACACACACACACACACACACACACACACACACACACACACACGCACACACACACAAACAAGACACACAGACGACGACTGACTGTGACAGTTGGCAACCGCAGTACGCCATATTGGCACATGTCCTTTCAAAGCCACACCCCAAATAGCCCCGCCTAACGGGCGCCGCCCTCTTTTCATGATGTCCTTGTTGTTGTTGTTGTTGTTGTTGTTGCAGTTGTTGTTGTAATTATGCGGCTTGACTGGCAAGAAGAAAGAAAAAAAAATTAAACAAAAAAAAAACAAGTCAGAAAATCTATTTCGATGTAGATATCCATAAAGGATGTATGTTATCCTCTTAGGTCGAAAGGATTTAGCTAAGACATATAGTATATGGTAAATATGGATATAGTAATACATTAATTTAATATTTAATGGTTGTTTAGATTTATTTTGATTTCCATGCGTTACATATTGTGCTGTAGAGTGCAAATACCCTAACAGTAGGGTATGCAAAGAAAGAAAGAAAGAAAGAAAGAAGCAGCCAAACATAGGATAGGGCAAGCATAACACACATACGGATGCGCAGATACGGATACATACATATGCTACAGATACAAAGGTATGAAGATACATAGATAACATACCATAGACAGGCAGATGCACAGAGAGAAACACTCATCTACTTGACTGTTATTGAGCTAACGATGTTGGAAAGCTGTTTGTCATAAGCATCGTGACAGGCAACAACAACAACATCAGCAACGAAAGCAATAACAACATCAACAACAACAACAGCAACAAGAACAACCCAATAGAATGAGACGTGCTTTTTATTGTGTTGTTGTTTAACCTCATGACGAGCTGTGACGTTGTTTGTCCAACTGCTTCACTGGCAACACAATTGTCTGTGTTGTGGTCTTCATGAACTGTCTCCAAGCCTGATTCCCAGTCTGCAATAGCTAGACTCAATGGCAAACCTAATTCCAAACACAGTTCCAATCCCAATCCCAAACCCGAACACATTTTTAGTTTTAGCTTCAGCATTTTGTCTCGACTTTGTGGTTATCTAATCAAAGTTTTCTCTTGTCAAGGATCGATTGAAATTCTGCTTTTGCAGCTCTCATCCATTTCGTACTCCATTTTTTCTGCTGCAGTTCTGCACACAAATATCCTGCTAGGATTTTCATTACACCTACCATTTTCGATAATTGAACTTATTCAATTCGGTCCAAAGAAAATCCAGAGATTTGTGAAACAATTTAGTTTTTCCCTTTTTGTTTTTTTTATTTTAGTATCTTTTCCAGCTATCGTACAATTATTATTATTTAAAAATGTTAAGATTTTGACCAGACGACTTTGGTTCTTTAACTGATTGTAAGAGAAGATATTTGCTGGGAAACAGACAGACGGACAGCTGTATATTAACATGGATTCGATTGTTTATTTCATTAAAGCACAAAAATAATTAAAGAATTGCAAAAATTAATTTGAAAATGGATTTTTTTTTGTTAATCTTGAATACAATGTGAATTTTTACAAAAAAAAATATTCCTTTTGTTCCAAGTGAATTTCGCCAGACATGTCACACGACTTGCTCAGGTTTTCCTCTCTTTTTTTTTCCATTTTTTTTAATTACGCATATTGGGGCAATGTTGAAAGCAAAAAGAACATGCCTCAACAGCAGCCAAGACCTCCACATACAACCGCCTAAGCCCCAAGCCCCAAGCCCCAAGTTTCAAACACCTCATCCCACATTCCACACCCCACACCCCGCCTCCACATTCTACAATACTCGTATATCCTCAGACCCGAGTTCTGCTCCTACTCTGTTCGGCACTCGAGTCGTGCAAATCCAAACGGAAATATGCGCAAATTAAGCCGTTTGTTATTTACGGAAATTATAAAACGCGTCAAGTGCGCCCCAAGCCGCCATTTCAACCCCAAGGCAGCCATAAACAACAGTTCCTCTCTTCCTACCCCCCTCCCACCCTATTCATCTAGAGCCCATTCTTCCACTATTCAAGCAAAAAAAAAAAAGAAAAAAAACCCAATCCCCGGACACAAATTCAAAAAAAGAAAAAAGAGAGAAGAAAAAATTGACGACGTTGACGATGTCGAAACAAATAATCATCATAAAAAAGTGAAAATAAAAAACTGCCGCCTTCAAAATGCAGGCACACCTCATAGATGGCAACCCCAGACGGCAGAGCAGTAAAACCGTTGGGCCGTAGAAATTCCGGCCGTAAAGCTAGGCAACTGCTGGCACAGTCAGTGCAAGAAAATGTCATGAATGCGGTTTGCTTAGTAGCTATTTACTTGGCTTCTAGGGCGTGCAATGGTGGGTAGTCGGTAGTGGGCGGTGGGCGGTGGGCGGTGGTGGATGGGTGGTGCTCCGAATGGTGGCGCAGGGTTCACTTGCCACTTGAATGCATGTGAATGACTGTGACTGTGTTTTGAGTGACTGGCAGCTAGGCCAAGATGGCTGACAGGCCAGAGTAGTTAAATTCATACTCATACTCATATTCATACTGATACTCATACTCATACCCACACTCATACTTATACTTGTAGTCATACTTATACTTATACTCGTCGTACTCGTCGCGTACTTAAGCGGCAATGCAGCGCCATGCAATTTTTACAAGCTTCAATACCTAGCCGAGTTACCCTAAACCGTTGCACTGCAATCAGGACAACAACTACGTGCAGTAGCACCGCCAGTTGCACCAACCATCACCCTCCACCCACCACCCACCACCCATCATCCACCAGCCATAGGCTATAGCTAGCCGAGTGCATGCACTCGGAAAAAAATACAAACTCTTTTTAACATTAAATAATAATAATATAGAAAAATAAATAAATTGACAATAAAATCAAACCCAAAGAATATATTTCTATTTCAGTTCAATGAAATATTCAATTTATTTAAAAATAGTTTTATGTTTTAAAAAATTAAGATTAAAAAGAATCTAAAAGTCTGAATAATATCCAGAACCGTCTACATATTATTTTAAAGTTGAATTGTGTGGAATAAGAACTTAAAACTAAAAAAATAATTTAACTTACAATTTTATAATTATTTAATACAATATAATAAATAATTGTTGGTGTGTGTTTTTCTATTTTAATATATTACAGATACATTACATTAAACCTTTTTCCGAATTTTGTAACAAAAAAAAATTGAAAAACGGTCACACTTTAAAATTTCAAATGCAAAAATTAAAGATTCTTATCCATTTACGCTATTATTTGAAATTTCCCCTTCGTTGTGCATTTATTATATTTATTAAATATAAAATATTCTATTGTGAAGGGTGTGCCGTTTCCTTGTAGCCATATTTGCATTTATGGTAAAATAGGTTTAGTTTGGGACATTTGATCATAAAAATATTAGTGTTGGTTCTGTAAGGTGCTGTCAGTTCTATGTTACTTATTTACAATAATTTCCTGCAGAACTGTATTATTGCAATTTTCATTTAATATAAAATACAAATTCATTTTGCTTTTTCACTTTATATTTATAAATAATATGAGTGGCCAATCACAGCTTGTTGAAAATACACACATACATCGAAAGAATCGACAATACATACACATAGGTGAAAAAGTATAAGTTAAGAAATAACACAAATAGAAGACTAACTGAATAGCCTAATTGTTTATTTATTTCTTAACTATTTTGCAATTTTAAATTTATTATATTATGTATTAGATGATACTGAACAATTTATTTATAGAATATATAAATTTAAATTATTAACATTGTTTTTTTTTAATGAAAAATATTTGCACGTTTGTTTTTTTTTTGCGTGTTTGGTTTTTTTTTTTTTTTGAGTGTAGTTAACGGTATGATGACATGGCTAACAACAACCCTGCTGAGCCGTTGGCTTGTGTTTGACTTGCATTTAGACGACGACGACGCGACGTCGAATGAGACTGAGCCTGTGTTTCATGGATACGAGTGGGGTGTATGTACACAGTGTATACCCTGTGATTGGAGTAATTGTTTAAGCAGGCGCTTGCTAAGCTTTTCTTAGGCTATGCAACGGGTATTTCCATTTATTTTCTTTTTGCTTTTATTTAACATCACGCAGGGTATCGTTTAGTCGCCTGGTGTAGGATATTTGTTGCTGTTGTTGTTGTTGTTGTTATTGTTGTTGTTGTTGTACTTGTTGGGGCTGTATGATGACAAGTCGCCTGCTCAGACGGCGCCCATTTCATCATATTTGCTGGTAGTTGGCAGCTGGAATCTGACGTGGCCATTGTTGTTATTATAGTTGTTGTCGTTGTTGCAGCTTGTTGCTTGTTATTGTTGTTGTTGTTGTTGTTTGTCGTTGTTGTATCTGTGGAGCTGAAAATGCAAATGCCACATTCTGATTTGATTTTGCCAATAAAGTAAGCTGTCACAGTCAGCACTTTTGTGTTGCCCCGTCTGGTTGCATGCCATTTGCTTTTGTTGTTAGCCAGTCTATCGTCTATCGTCAATTCTCTCTATCTGTCTATCTCTCTCAATCTCTCTCTCCGACCCCAAACATCCCATCCACCCTCTATCCTCCAAACTACATCCTGCACCCTCCAGTCCAATGCGCCAGTCCTTACTCGGCCTTGCTGCGCTCCTCTTGGGCGTTGTTGCCCGTTTCCATTGTTGACTCATAGCCGGCGTCTGATTATGCCGCAATTTTCTAAGTGCTGCAGCCAAAAATCTTGAGCCCCTTTCATCCGTGTAGAATCCAACTCGTATTCCAGCTCCAGCTTCGGCTCCAACTTTAGTTCCAGCTCCATTAGTGCCACAGTACAGTTACCTCCCTTGCTATTTGAGTGTCACTAATTGGGCATTGGCAAAGTTGCAACTAGTTTTTTTTCGGACTGGACACACGGAGATCGTTACGGTTTCATTTTTCAATTTTCCCATTTCTCAATATCTCAATATTTGCTGTGAAGCAGCTTCGGAGTTTTAAGAGAGTAGCCTCATTATGGACAACATTTTGAACTCATTTAAATTGATTGCCCCGGGCTATTCGATACTCATTTTGTTGAACTTTGAGTGTCCACCGTTGCGCTTTCGAGCTAAGACAGTTATCGAATATCCTAGATGGACGGCAAATGGCGGCAGAGCGTGAGAACGAGTCGTTGGTGAAACAAATTGAATACATATTAAATCATATGTATTTCATCGAAGAATACTGAGTAGAGATTGCCGAGCTTATAAAGAGTTCATCGATTTTGAAAGTTTCAGATTTAAAAATTTCGAATGACGAATTTCGAATTTGATGCAAATGTGAATAATTCGAGCTAGATAAATTGGCTTAAGCTTAAGCCACAATGTTGTAGCCCAACTAAATAATTTGTATGATTTCTGTGTTGCAATTCGACAAGTAATCAGTTAATTTGTTGCTCAATTAACCCGCTGTTGTCCCGCGGGCCACAAAATGTTGCTCAATTATCGACGCTGGGCTTTCACTTGAAATAACCGCAAAGGCACAAATTGCATATGCACATACAAATTATGAATGTATGTATGTATATATGTATGTATGTATGTATGTATGTATTTATTGTATGTAGGTATTGCTGAGCATATTAATTGTTATCCTGCAACCCACAGGGCCAAACGCGCTTGCAGTCACAGGAAATGCAATCAAATATTCATGAGGCTATTTTAAAATTTGTCTTAAGTACCGGAAATACAAATACAAGCTCATAAGCACACACACACACACACATTCACCACATCAACATGATAAATTCATAAACATGTGTACACTTACACAGTTGGGCGCCATTGCTGTCCAAGCAAAGATACATATACAACATGAATGAAATATCGCTGTCTTTAGGTACAGTCAACACTCGCATTGTTAGTCCACACATATCTCCGGCTGCTGTAGGAAATAACCAAAAACCTGGCAACTCTAGCTGCCCTTAGAAAATCTTTCAATTTCTTTTTCTCTCTGTCTATCTATCTGTCTGTCAATCTGTCGGTCTGTCTTTCTGTCTGTCAGTCTGTTTGTCATTTGCAAGTGAGTCATTCAAATCACTCGAGTCACTCGGTGACTGGTCCCGTCGGACTTATCATACGTGTGCGTTGTGTAAATGTAAATTAAACGTCTCATTTCCGTTATGTCGCAACGCCCAGCCCACCTACCACCACCGCCATCAGCACCACCACCACCACCACCACCACCACCACCACCACTATCATCACCATCAGCGTCGCCGTCGCCGCTGCCGCCGCCGCCGCCAACAACAACAACATCACCAGCATCACCACCCAAAGCATCCTTTGCTAAGGACGCAAACATCCACCAAAAATGTTGCCAGGACGTGCTGGCAATTTCCCCGGTCGTGTCAACCATTCGTCAAGCGTGTCCCTTAGCAGCTTTGATATCCTTGCAGCATTTGTTGTTATCCTTGTTGCTATTGTTGTTTTTGTTGTTGGTTCGTCTGAACATCTTATTGTTAGCATACAGTCCTCATCCAAACGCAACCAGGCGAATCCATGAAAGTGCCCAACCGACCCTTATCCTTCGCATTTGTATCAGTATCTGTATCTGTATCTGTATCTGTATCTGTATCTGTATCTGTATCTGTATCTGTATCTGTATCTGTATCTGTATC